>PPHD01016602.1:0-15478 GCA_002909625.1 Bambusicola thoracicus
GGCTGTGAAGGCAGCTGGGGCACCAGTCTCGTTTAACTCACCTCACTTTGGTCCTCTGCTGCCTGAGCTGTGCTGTGTGCTGTTGGCAGAGCCTGGTGGGGAGGGATGCGTGGGAACGGGGCAGGAGCTGGCTGGGGAAATCGGTGAAATGGGGACATGAATGCAGGGGGGTGATGTGGGGACAGGAGCTCAGTGGGGTGACGAGGGCTGTACAGCTCAGGCTTTGCCAAAAGGCACAGTTCTAAATGCATGCTTGGTTTTGTGAGATCTGTGATCAGGATGCTCAGTGGGTGGAGATGCTGTTCTGCATAAAATCTGTAAGTTCCTGATCCTTCTGCTTGATGTTATAGCAATCACCTATGGAGAATGTCTGTAGGGTTCAAGAGAAAGACAATCTCTACAGAGAGCTCAAAACTGCCTGCAATAATGTTATTACACTCTGCAGAGGAAAAGGAAATTGTCTGTCAAAGGCTGGAGATAGAAATGCCTCACAGTACCCAAAGGTACCTCTCGGCAGTCAGGGACAAGAGCCGTTTTTCACCTGTAAACACTCAGAGCAAACCCTACTGCCTCAACCACCTCCTCCCAGCCGAGGCTGAGCCGGAAACGTTTGTTCTGCTTGGCTCTGAGGCGAACCTGCTTGGTAGCGCCTGGCCTGCAGCCAGGATTAACGTGTGAGCTCCACGTCTGTCAAGCTGTCACTTAAACATTTACTGAACTACTGACCACTTCTATTAAAAGACCATTAAACCAGGATTAAGCTTTTCCAGGGTTAAGCTGATGTAAAAATGCAAGGAATGTCACACCAAGGGCTCATTTCATTCGTAAACAGGCAGAAGGTGGAGGACAAAATGTTATGTGTTTATTAAATATGAGGATACATATCTCATTTTGCATTCTCCCTTCTTTCAGCTTCCTACACCCAGATCCCTTACTCAGTACCCTGACGGTTGCAGAGCATCATGCAGTAATGTAGTTCATTACAATGGGTCAACGCTGTTCTGCCTGGAGGAGCTGCGCCATAGCACAGGGAATGGCCACAGTTATCAACACAGCCTTAAGTCGGTGTGTAACCAGGGACCAACTGTGCCAGAAGGAAAGGCTCAGCAGAAGTAGGAGCATCCTCAGCATAGCGCAAACTCGGTTTGTAACAGTGTTTGCAGAGAGGAAGTTTGCACATAGGCAAGGTGCTGCAGATCCTTTCAGATTGCTTTGTTATCTCAAAGTAAGTCTTACAGGAAAGGACGTAAAACCCTACAAACTGTTGTTTTATCATCTAACAGAGGGTATCCACCTAAGCACAAAGCCCTGGAGGACAGCACACCACCATTCTCTACCCACAGCGAGGACAGACATCCTGCCTTCTTGCCTCTGACCTGCGGGCTCATCGATGCTGTTCAAAACTGATGCAGATATGTTTCTCCACCCAGGCCAACAAACACACGTGTGCAGGATCAGAAAGCAACATTTGGATTGTGCAAATCTAGCAGATCTGTAGACGGCACTTCTTAGAGAAAAACATAAGACTCCAAAGGGCTGCCCACAGATTACATTTGAGCTAAGTAAACAGCTCTACACATAGTTACAAACTAGAAGTTTTAACAAGGAGAATCAGGAAGCTCATACAAATCCCAGTTATCCTTGCTAACGTTTCATAGAATTATAGAACCATTAAAGACTGGAAAGACCACTAAGATCAGCTAGTCCATCCATCAACCCATCTCCACATACCACTGACCCACGTCCTTCAGTGCCACATCCCCATGGTTCTTGAACACCTCCAGGGACAGTGACACCCCCGTCTCTGTGGGTAGCTGTGCCGCTGCACCACCGCTCTTTCAAAGAATTTTTTTTTCTAAAATCCAATCTAGACCTCCCCATTTAATGAGATTCCTCCCCTTTCACCTAGATGACCTCCTCTTCTAGCCTCTATTGGCCATATTAAATATAATTACGCTTTCAGGAAGTATCTATGACACCTCCATCTGAAGCAGGGCTTCCAGTATTTACAGATATCAAAGAACTGGTCTTAATTTCATCTGATACTTTAAAAAGCCTTTTATTCTAAAATAAATTATTGAAATGTGGTATTGGTAAAATGGGTTGCTCCAGTAATGGATTTACTGTGATGGTGCAATCAATTTCAGAGATTGGATTTCAGGATAGAAACTATTCATCACTCTCCATGTCAATGCAAGGTTTACCTTCACACTGCGGTCAGCCACCATATCTTACAGATACCAAGGGCAGAAGAGGATCTATGGGCAGGAAAACTCTTTTTGGAGGCTTTTTTCCTGTTGTTGCTGATGTCAGAACCTCAGGAAATTTCAGCATCACGGTTCCATCTGGGGAGACCCGTGCAGAGGGACCCATCCCTGTTTGACCCGCTTCAGCATCCTATTTACCTGCTCTCCCATCATTCGAATGCAGGCCTTGATCTGTGTGTGCATACACATTCACAGTCTTGTTATTCCCCTCCAGTCCTGCCAGGACCACAGCCCAGGGAGCCTCCACGAAGCACCTCAGAACATCTCACCTGCAGTGTCCAGAGCCACCACTGGCAGCAACAAGTGGCACATGTAAGCCTTATGGTATGAAAAACATGAAAGCTATTCTTCCACCCTCATCTCTAACAAATCTTGTTCTCAGTTCCTAGAAAGCAAAGGCAACTCCATAAATCAAGAAGTCTGTGGATTTGGGGTTTTACATTAACACCTTCATTCATGCTTTACTGTGACCTCCTGGATTGGGGTGAGCTATTCTGCTGTGCTGGGAAATGGCAGCTCTGGAGCCAAACTTAGCACCTAGAAAATTTCCCTTGGCTCCTAGGTGCCATAATTTTAAACCTGACTCCCTGCTTAAAGACAAAGTCATGTCTACATTTGATTTCAGGTGTTGCATACAATAATTTAAGAAGCTAAATGGGGATCTGGCAAGTCTCTGACTGTGGAAGGGGTTGGAAAATGCTTTTTGGAGCCAGAAATGCAGCTTTCTTGGCTATGGGCCGCACTCTGTCTACCAGCCTTAGGTTTGCATTTATTCTTTCACTGACCTACCCAAGAGATACAAACGATGAAATTTTACTCAGCTGCAGAATCACCATCAATAAATACAGCTAGACTGGAATACTTAGAGAGGGCTGAAAAACTGAGCTTGTGACAGTTATTTCTTGTGCCTCTTAAGACAGTTAAAAATAACTGAAAAATCCCTGGAGTTCTAGAGCTCTCTTCCCACTACTCCACTGATTCCACTCCTTTTGCTCTGTTTCTTTCATATTAAAATTTATTTTACAACAATCAGAAGTCACAAAAGGCACTTTGCAACAGTTGAGCCAGAGTGAGCCACAGCAAGGGAGCTATTGAGGATACCAACCCACTGCCTGCAAAAGAAGGGCTCCTGGAAGGGCAGGGTCACCCAGAGGTAGCTGACCCTAACTTTGGTCACAACAAATGAGTACTTAAGTTTCTCTGCATGCTGTATTTTGCATGTTTTTGTACTGTTCCATTTACAAATATCCAGCCCTCAGCTCACAGGCACCTGAACTTGTTTCTTTGTTCCACGTCTTCCAGCAGGTCCTTCCTCACCCAAACTATTTCAGGGTCTCCACACCTTGAGCTGACAGCCCTTTGCCCAAACTGTCTCTGCAGATGACAGAAAGATTCTGCCTCAGTGCCACAGACTCTTCCAGCCATCCCATACAGAACCTACACTTTCTTGCACAGCTGCCCTCAGCCACAGGAAGCCCATAGCAAAATAAAATCAGTTCTCAACTCCTTAGTTGTTGTTTGGAGCTCTTGATTTTACTCAGGGATGAGATTAGGGTGCTGTATCTGTGCCAGTCTCCATATTTTCTAGTATTAGCAGTTATACTTGAAGCACTAACTGGTCTGGAATTGCTTCCCCTTCTACATAAAGTGCTGACCAGAGTGGGTCAACATAGCTCTGCAGTCACCAACATATGTACCTCTGCTTTTGAGGTGCTTTCAGACTGGGAGGTGCTGGAAGAGCGCAGAAAGAAGAGGCTGCAACAAAAGGAGAGTGAAACAACATCATAAATGAGAATTCTACCCAGAATTTCCAAACTCAAAATTGCAGTAATTCCAGTGGTGAATGAAGAAAGAGATCCAGCATTTCCCACTGCTCAAATATGATGTAAGAACTTCAAGTTCTATAAATTATATATATAAAAGAAAAAAATCTCTTTACAAAACTAACCATTGAGCCATGAAGGATTGTTTATGCTACTGTTTTGTTTCTTAATTTAGAAATAACAACAGACAGAAAAATTAAACCCCTAAAATTCTTGCAGCTTCATAATCAACAGTAAAAAGGGGTAGGAAAAAAAACAACAAAATGAAACCAGCCATTGAGAAGTAACCTGCAGAAGTCATAATCAACATCAGCTGGAGTACAAGATGCCATGAATGTAGCAGCGCTATGACATACATACATCTCAGCAGAATCAAGTGCTATTCAAGGAAGATTTAAGATCCATAGATATAGGCTTACTATCTACCTATGGTACAGTGTTCCTTGGGGGCCCCCCTCACCAATATGGGGATGAGATCCTCCACCTCTGCTCATCCTACAGAGAGACAGCAGTGCCTCCTGCTGTACTCCTGGCTGCATTTATTTCTGCATTTACAGCTTTTCTTGTCTGAATTCAGGCAGAAATAAAGCCACGGCTAACAAGGTGAGAAGTGAGGTGATTAACAGCAGGTGTGCAGCTGAGCTCAGCACCTTTGGAAGCTCCATCTGTGTCACAGAGGTGCACCACTCAATGCAGTATGAGGCAGCAGCGGTGCTGTGCAGGCTGTGAAGGTACTAGAAATACTCATGGGGTACTGTGTTCATAAACCAGTGTTTAATGTACTTTGGGGTGTGTTTAAGTGTCACAGAACCCACAGGGTTTCAGCCTCCCCTCTCTTTCTTTGACACATTTCAGCATTAACCTGCAGTCAGCCCTGCTGCAGCACCACAACCTTCTGCTGAACAGACTTCTGCTTGTGCTGACCCATGACAAAGTGCCGCAGCTGGGGAATGCTGACTGTATCGCAGCCCACATGAGTGCCAAGCCTGGCTTAATCCAAAAAGTGCAGAAAAAAGGAACTCGGGGTCAATCATACTTAAGGAATGTGCCAAGCTTCCTGGAGGTCACAGTGAGAGAAAAAGCCCAATGTTTCACCTCTGAAGTGGATAGACAGGGAGGTTTTAAATCCCTCTGAGCCATCAGCTCAGGGTAGGCTGGCAAAATAAAAGCAGGGTTGTCCCTGCCCTGGGCTGTGCCTGGGAGGCTGTCACCGGAAGGGCTCTTCCTCCCCCTTGGGCTAGCTGGCTGCATATCGGAGAGAAAATCTCTTTGGAAAACAACAAGCCCAATCCTTCAAAACAATCATTATGACAATGAAGAATAATAACGTTAAAGACTACTCTGCCACCGTGACTTCCACCCAGAAAGTTTCTCAGGGCTTTGTGGAGTTTATCAGAGCTCAGCTCTGGGGGGAGCATCGTTAACATGGTGTGATCACTGCAGTGGGACCCATGCACTGTGAGGCCTCCCTGGCTGGAGCATGAGGCAAAGGGCAGAATTCCCATTTCCAGGCAAGTTTCAGACAATCAGTGAACTTCACAGCACGTCTGAGAGACTTCTCTATCTTATATTTGGAGAAACTGAGGCAGGAAGTGGTGATATGCTTTCCAAAGTTCACTCAGTGGAACTGAGGGAGTGCCAGGAACGAGGCTTAGGTAACCAGGACCTGGGAGCTGTGACACCACCCATGTCAGGACCAGGTGCCACCACAGCACTCCTGTCCATCTCCAGAGCTCAGGCCATGTCCAGCTCAGCTGTGTAATCCCCTGTCATCAGTCTGCCGGGAAAAATATGATCTGGAAGATGTGATGCCAACGTTACTGCAGTGATGAGCCCCAGAGAAGAGTGCCAGAATGAATGTTCTCTCTTCTGTAGCCAGAAGTTGTAGCTGAAGGCCTAGCTGAGCTGTGATGCAAGGCTCTGTGAGGATGGAGCTGAGGAGAAGGTAAAAAAAGAAAATCAAAGAGGTTTGGAGGCAAGGAGCTCACTGTGAACACTTCCAGAGTCACTCAGGATTTATTCTGAGGTAAATGAGAGAAAAAACTTTATCTTGTGCACGTACAGTCTAAGTGTTTGCAAAGCCTGAGCAGCAGCGGTGGTTTCCATCTCCTCCCTCCTTAACCTTAAGAGACCGACCTCTTTTTTCTTCTTCATCCCAATTAGTTGAAATCCATGTGTCAGTTCATATCTTCCCAAAACTCTTCTCAGAAACACTTCTCCTCTGAAAATTTTCTGCTCCCTCTGCAGTCCAAAGAGAGCATCTTCTTCCAAGCGTCTATGTAGACTGAGTCAAACATCTACCTCTTTGGCACTTTAAAAATCACAGCAGAGAACCGGGGGATTCAAGGAGCTCTTTGTAGCTTGGTAACTGAATTCCTACAGTGAGCAAGTATTGCACTTGGGCAGCCATGCAAAAATACCGATTTGCATTATTAAGGCAGTTTTCTTGAGCTTCATTTACTTGTCTTCTTTCAAGACTCTTGTTGAGACTTAGTAAAAGTAATCTTTACTTTAAAAAAGTAGTTCTTCCGACATCAGTTGGAGGTGAGCATCTGACCTCCTTTCTGAAATTAAGAGGTTGATGCATACTGTTGTCAAGAGGAAGATGTGGCCCATAGCACCCATCCGCATTCTTATCACAGGTATTTTGTACACACTGGCAAGAAACACTGAAGGGGAAATATCCCACAAATAACCTTTAAAGAAAGAGAATTTTGAATTCATTCAGGGAGAGTTTGTGAAGAAAATATGATGTGAAATTTCCTGTGCAAAGGACCCAGTGCCAAGCTCAGCCACCTCACCTGTTCACCACTGCACTCACAAGTAACAGAAGGAACATGCACCCATAAGGCTGCTGCAAGACGGTTCAAAAATACAATCTGGAACACACTGATTCCCATTAATTTTGTGATATGCTTTTTCTGCTCACCTTCTTTCTGTTTAGTTGGTTTTTACTTGCTTGTTGAACTAAAGCATTCATTTCCCATGCCTCCAGTTAGAGCGACTCTCCAGGGTTATGAGTAGGTTCCTTAGTTTTGAACCATCACTAAGACAGGTTTGGGTATGGTTGCAGAGCCTCATTTTTCACATCAGACAGCCTTTCTGTCCACCACAAGCATTCTGGAGCCTTCCCACCCTGGAGAGCAGCGGCCTCCATGATAACATGAGCAGGCTCTGCTGGACAGCCAGCAGCTCGTACTTTCTATCATCTCTTGCATTTTTTAAAGATGAAATAGCCCGGTTTTGACTTTCTCTGCAGAAAAGACCCTTTCTAAATCTTTTTTCTTTCATACGTATTCTCAGCTTTGTGCCAGGATCTAATGAGACTCTGAACCGAAGCTGACACAGTCAGTCTCAGACAGAATAATCTCTTCTCACAGTGCACGTAAGTGCTTTTTGGATTGGTTTCCTTTCTCTCAGGCAATTATAGGTGATTTTAAAGAGACAGATGTTGTCAGATTTCTCCTTTGTCTGACAGGCTTTTTTTCCCCCTTGGCTTTCTCTTTTCTGAATAATAATCAAAAGTTGGTATTTCTATGTGACTTCCCAAATTTCTGACCACACTCACCGCAGGGTCACATTCCAGCACTAAATCCCAGCCATTTCCTGTTTCTCTGCCCCAACTAGCAAACAAACACCCCCAAAAGATCAGCATTTCTAGGGAAGAGCTGTGGGTAGTCTGCTTGAGAATGAATGCAGTTAAGTATAAGCTTAGATTTCTCTCTTCTCATGATAAAAGACAAAGGTATTTTTCCCACTTAGCATACACTCAAGAACCACATCTAACTGAGCATTTTATTGCAACCTGATTGCCAGAAATATCCTTGGAAGGATAAATTTGCCTGTTCCAGACCCTGTGAGGAGGTTGGCAATTGCAAGCAATGAAGATGCCCATTAGCCTTTCACAGCTCTCCCCCAGCTGCTTGCTCCAGCTTCCTGCCCACCTTGGGGCTCCTTTACTCTGTGCCCCTCAGTGGCTTGAGGTGGGGAGCCAGGAGGCATGGAGCAGAGCAAAATAATCACTTTCTGCAACTTGGCAGCTGCCCTTTTATTAATGCAGCCCCATCACCTCTGTATTCATCTTTCCTTCTCTCATCGTGTTTTCTCCGTGAATAAATGAACAAATTCCTTCAATCAAAAATATTCTCGTGTCCTCTTTATCTTCGTGTTGCACCCAGAAGAAGTAAATAAAGCTAATATGTTTTTTTCAGTAACCTAACAGCTTTCTGCAAAATTTTAAGTTTAGTTTAGCCTACTTTGCAGACATACTGGTTCTAGGAAAGCTTGATGGAATTGAAGTGGGGCCCAAAATTGAGGGCTTGAGCAAATGTTGTACAGCTGTGTGCATCCGTCCAAAGTAAAACAGATACTGAATGTAGCTGCTTGGAAATGAGAATTTTCTGCTTCTGCTATGCTTGTCATATTGGAAGTTCTTGTTGTATTTATCAGTTTGGATGCACCTGACCTTGTCTGTTCCATCTTTAAAACCTCCTTGTGTGGGGAGAGCAGCTGGGCAACTGTCCCACTCACAGTCCAGAGTGAAGCAATGAAATAACACAACAGGTTTGGAGATGTGCTTGCTTCAGACCTTGTTTAAGCAAGAAGAAGAGAGAAAAGAACCCAGTGAAGGTAAATGCCCATCGTTCAATGGAGGGCTCACTGTCCTTTCAGTCTGCTCTCAGGGATCTAGAGGCTATCTTCATTCTCTTTAAGTTAAGTTGGGAGAGACACGAAAGTCCACTGGATCCAAACACATCTGAACACTGCAGACCTGCTTGCTCCTTCTGCTATTCTCTCTGTGTGACACAATCTGAGCAACACCACGTGTGGTCCTTGTCTTGCACACTGCCTTCCAGATGTACTTGACAGTGATATGAAGGATTTGACTTCCTTGTTTCTGTCCCTAGCAGGAACAACACTGCTGCAGACAGTGCCTGTTGCCCTACTGTGAGCCCAGTCCTTTGCACCAGGAAATGTCTGTAAAATGCCTTTAAACCAAAGCAAGAAAAACCCACATTCACATCCCATGAATAAAAATGGAAATGTTGAGGAAACGGAGGATCAGACCTCTTGTGCTCACAATCACAGTAAATACTTCCCCACCTCCAGAATCATTTCTTGCTTCCTCTCTCTTTAAATCATCGATGGCACAGTGAAAAACAGAAGGACTTTAAGTCCCTTAAAGCTCTTTCCTCTTTTTGCCTATCGTTTAATTAAATTATCCTATAATGAAATCTTTCCCTAATGAGTCAGTGTTTAATAATTTATTAGACACCAAAGCCCTGCTTGGAGTCTCATCAATTATGTATCACAGCACCAGGCACTTTCAAGCTCTTTCTTTTTTTCATTTCTCACTCACTTCACTAAAAGCCCCAGCCTTGCTGGGTTTTGGCGCAGTTGCCCAGCCTCAGGGGTCAGCTTGCTGATACCTGCTTTGCTCAGAGCTCACCAACAGATGTGTGTGTGCATATGCTGTGTCGTCTAAAATTACACATGGCATCTGCCTGTGTGTTTGTGCACACACGTGCCAGGGCCTGAGTACATGTCTATAAGCAAGAATATATATTTATCACTTTTTTAATACAGATGGGCACAAAGGCGTGTGTAGATAGTTGTAGATTTGTAAAATCTGTCTGTGTATAGGTGTGATTCTGTTAGCACTCGTGTACCTGCACCTATCAGGTGCTTTTACCTCCATGCAGCCACATAATTCCTGCCCACCTCAGTGTGCCAGCACGCCCTTCTAACTGCAGTAAAGGAGTCGATCGTTTCCCATTGTCTTTTTCTTTTCTTGCTTAAAAGAGCAGTGCATATAACCTGTAGGAATTGGTCAGGAAATATATACATATGCTGTAAAGATAATTCATTTTTATCTATGTAAGTGATGAGGAGAGTACTACCAAGTACACATTGCTGCGGTCCTGACCAGCCTTCCCAGAGTAATTTGAGAAAAGGGAGCTGACTTTTCGCTGCATTTCCCATCTGAGCCACTACCAGCCCTCTGCCGCCTACTGAGCACTAAGTCTTTTTCTCTCCACACTCTCCACTTCGTGGAGATAATGCTCAATTATTGCTAACTCACATGATGTCCTCAGTGATGGTGATGTTGGTGCCCAGGAGAGCTGCATGGCCAGGCAGCAGTAGGATGCCACCAGCCACAGCAGAGCAGCTCTTGTGTTGTAGAGGTAAAGAGTTTGTCATTTTCATTTCCTGAGCAAAATACCTGAATTCAGGCATGCAGAAGTACCACAGATTTATCCCATTTTAAGGTCTCCTGCAACTTAGGGCAGATATTCTCCAGCTGCTGCAAGTCTGCTTCTTCTGTTGAAAACTATGCTCTTACAGTAGCTAGTCTGGGGACAAAGAAATAAAATAGTGGAGAAACCCTGGTGCTGACTTCCTTTCACAAGAGTCAAATTCTGACTTTGAGTCACTTTCCAGCTATTCCAAGAAAGAATCAAGACTCACAGGACATGCACTGGGTCACTGCATGTTCCCAGTGACCAGATTCAGACCGAGCAGGAGGGACTTGGGCAGAAGGGATCCCTACGCCTTCTTTAGGCAGCCAGCACAGCCGTAGCACAGCCTGGTGCTGCTCCACTTTCTGGGTCCAGGTGCTTCTGTCTCTGTTGAGATCACATAGGCATGGCATTGGTCCACTCTGCTGCTCTTGCTGGCTGCTACCAATGCTTCCAAGGACAGGGAAATCACACTAACTCCCATGCTCATGCATTTGCATTTTGAATACTTAACTAGACAGCTGTGCATGGGAAAGATTTTTTGTTGAACAATTTATACCCCAGAGCACAAAATTTGATTTTCCTTGTAATGATCTCATCAAGCAGTTCTAAAGGAGTTATTAACTGTAAGGATCTCATCAGGACTTTCAAAAATCTGCTGTGATTATAGAAGGTCTTTCCTTAGTTCGGATTGTTTCCTTCAAAGTGAACGCTTCCCAAACCCATGGAAAGAGACTTTGTAACAGGCATAATAATATGCATTTTTCCAATCAAATAATGATTATTTTTTTTTTTTTTTGTTCTTTGTTCTTTCTGGAAAAAGGCATGCAGCCTTCCTAAACAACCCTATACTGGCATTCTTATGTTGCTCATCAATAAATATTCTGTGTCAATAGGCCATTAACTATTAATCCCAGTGCTGGCCACTTGAGAACTTTACATCAACACTCTTGTTATTTTACACATCGCTTCTCATCTTATTAAGTGATTTGCTCATATGGACAGAAGAACAGTCTTACAAATGAGCTTGCGTCAATAATGCACAGGACCCCACCTCCGATAAGGAAGGGGGAGAATAACAAGAAAATGAATATGTCTGGGGCTATCATGGGTATTTATTTACATTGAGAAGAAAGAGAACACTCTCTAGAAGAGCTTACTACATTACCTAAGCTGAACTTCCAACATATGTTCGCTCTCAGCCACATTTGAGCTTCATTTTTTTACCCTCTAAGCAAATTTGGTGTTAGTGAAAGATGCCAGACTGACGAGCAGAGCTCAGCACTCACAGCACAGACTTCTGCCCAAGCAAACTTCTCTCAGGCTCAGCTCTCTGTTGCTCTTTCATGCAGACAGATGATTTCCAGGCTGAGAATTGAGCTCACTGCTCCAACACTATAAGGCTGTCAATGTGCATCACCTCCAGGAATACCTTGTCTAGAATAACTGAGAAAACCAAGGGAGGGCTTTGTAGTTTTGATTCTCAACCTTTTCTTCAACAACATCTTGTAGATAAAATGTAAGAAATGCAAAAAGCAGGAGCAGTGTTTGATTTTAATAGTGAAAAACAGTGCACCAATATTCAGTGTTTGTGGAAATGAACTCAAAATGCTGAACATTCTTCCCCCCAGGAAATTCCCTCCAAGGACCTAATTTATGATGTTCAATCAAACCCTGACCTGTTGATTTTAACCTGATTCTTCTGTAAGTCACCCTAGAAATATTTAGATTCCCCAACTGGCTTTTCTCTTCCTTCCAAGTAACTGTTGCACAAGCCCACAATGCTACTGCAAGTAATTACTCAACTGGACAAACTAAGAAATACAATATCCTGTATCCAGCTACTAGAGATGTCCCTACAGTATTCCTCAGGCTGTTATAGAAGGTGGCTGACAAAGTTTTGAAAAGTCTTATTACTGACATATATAGTGAGATTGAAGGGAAAAAATACTTCTTGTTTTAGCTCTAGCAAAGAAATAGAATTGAACGGGTAAGCAAGGCACAGATTTGCAGTGGGTGTCAGGAGCATGCAGCAGTGCAGTAGCCAGCCAAGCACACACACATATAATTGAATAATATTGAAGCGGCAAGTGCTATTCTGCAATTGCATGGCTCTAATTCCTGGCGTTTGGTTGGCTGGAGTTCATCAGGAATTGCTGTGTCTTCGATGGACATAAATAGACAGTGCAACAGCTGTGCTGCCTGGCAAACTGCACAATATTAAGCTTTTATGGCTCTTTGGTTTGATTTCTACTAGCAACCACCCTATTATCCGTGGTTGAGACAGGTTAGCACCTGCTAAAAGCAATTTCTCATAAATTCGTTTGTGTCAGCTTTTGAATGGCTGCTACTTAAGCCTGAGGTCTGCCCATGGCATGCACAGCCACTCCTCCTTGTGCAGATGGCCACAGTCCCACAGCTGTGCACTGCAGAGGGGCCGCCCGTGGAACAATTGGGGCAGTGTGTGAGGGTGCCGGCTTGTGGGGGTGCTGACATGGGGACCCACACCTGTGCTGGGCAGATGGCTGAGGCACTCCTTCCCTTCAGGATATTGTGAGGTCCTGGTGTGGATGAGGAGGAGGAGAACACGACATTACTGTTCGTGCCTGATCCTGGGAATCCCTTCAGGAGAGAGGCCAGCAGGGCAGCTCACTGCAGGAGGCAGAGACCATGCCCTGCCCTACATCCCTGAGCAGCCAATGGGGCCTATTGCATTTTGCTCTGGAAAAGGTGTTCTGACTCCTGCCAGAGAACATCTCTGGTTCAGAACTAACTGATGCACAAACACTCACGCAGGTCAGTCAGGTACATGCTGAGCACTGCCCATTATTTTTACATACCGTATTTCCGATGCAATGCTTGGGCTCTACTGAACATCTCAGACCAGATCCAGCTTTAAGTTGCTGTCACTGTGAAGATAAGGATGGTCCTTGAGAGCAAAGTGTGAATCATGGCTATAAAGATTCATGTTCCTCTCCAAATTCTGTTGTCACTCAGGTGCTGGTTGTGCCTACTCCACATGCATCTCGAGGAACAGCCTCCAGAGACCCATAAGCAACAGCTTTGCAGGCTGAGCCACTGCCATTGACCTTGACACAATCGAGATGTTTCCAGGGTGGCACACACAGATGGAACATTTCCTTGACACAGACAGACCTTACATTACATGGAGTCCGGCAGGTCACTGTAAGTGCTTTGAATCAATAAGGCATCTCATGAGAGCCCATGCAGCCCCTGAACTGGAACGAAATCTGATCTCACAGCTCAATGTGTTACAACAATTTTTCAACTGCATTGAAAACAAGGGGCTTCGGGGCAAGAAGTCATCTCTCCTGAGGAAATGGCCAGAAAAGGATGAGGTTTACACAGGGCATGTTCAGCATCAGCAAGCTATTACGTGAACAGACCATTTGGAAAAGAACAAAAAGTAGCAGTTGTGGATGGGAAGCGGCAACAAACACGATGCTGGTTCGTTGACCAACAGTGGTCAGAGCACAGTGACAGGAGGACACAGTTGCTGGTTGTGGAGATTTCACATGTTCTGCAGGTGTCACACTGCAGACCACGATTGTCCATGTATGCTACTGAGCTCCCATCCTTGCCTTCCTCCAGACAAAGCCCCATCCCAAAGGCCCATCCAAACAGCCTGCTAGCATACCTATTTTTACTCGTTTTGTCACTCCAGACTTCCTTCTTCACAGATGGGTTTATCACTGCCTCAGTTTTCATCTCCAGAGGAAAATTTTCTCCATTTTAACTTATTAAAGTTAATTCTTCTCTACTTTCTATTCTTCTTTTCTTCGATTATTTTCTATTCTTTCCGCTCCTATTCTTCTTTTCTATTTTTATTGTAACACAACTATTTCTTTAGCTGTTGGAGAATGCTCAAAGACTTAGTTAGGTTTCCATCTGAAGGGAGGCTGAGCAGACCTTGTACCCTTCCTCAGGGGTGGGGAGAGGACATCGTATTTTTCCAGGAAAAACATTAATTAAGTGCTGAACAGTTTCAAATTGACATTTCGCTAAGAACTAAACTGGATTGATCAGTGGTAATTCTGTAGATAAGATCAGGAAGACCCTGGCTTGTGGCACTAGAAAGGGTTAAAAAAAAGAGGAAAACTTACTAGAGCCAACTTCATCTGTCATAGGCAAGCTGATTACAATCAATAGACACTTAATGGTCTCTCAGAGTCCCAGCTGGGCAATCAGCAGTAGCATTAAGCAAAGACACACTGTAAGCCTGCTTCTTCAGTGGAAGTGACAGAAGAGGGAAATAAGAAACCAAATTATATTTTTAGATCCAAATTCTTTTCTCATTAATACTGCATGAATTCTACTGCCACTGCGAAAAACTGAACACGTGTCACAGTTTTTCTTTTCTTTCTGCAATTTTCTGACTTTTTTTTTTTTCAATTAAAAGAATTTTTTCCTTGGTTTCAAACTGTAATAAAACCTGCTGAAGTCAGGAGGTAAATACAAGTGCCAGCAGCAGAAAGAGTGGCTGCTGGGGTATTCCTTTAACACTGAAATAAATCAAAAATAATTATTTTGAATGCCCCAACTTCATCATGATTCATATTTTCACTTTCTCACCCCTAAAATACATCAGGCATTATTCCAGGCTTTCTAAGGATAGAAAATAGAATTAAAAATAATGGAAAAAAATGGAAATCTTTCTGTTTGTCTCTTATTTTGTTCATGGTATAATTACTGAAGGAGAATATAATATTCAGGGGTAAGTTCTCTGTTTCATTAAGTATGTATGACACTGCTGTATTAGGAATGACAAAATTATACAACAGTGGCTGTCTCCACAGTGAGCTCAGAACACTTTTCTTGGGAGCTGGAATAACTCTACTATCTTGCACAAATTTAGTTGATTGTCCTGTTCTTTTTCCCCACAGTTTGTGACCTGCTATTGGGCAAGTTTTGACCCATGACTTTATATAACATAAAGACCAAAAATGGGGATTATATTTCCAATAATACACTCTAAAAATGCACTGCTACTGCTTTTCTTATCTTTGATCTATGGTATAAAGCAGCTTAAAATCTGTCCAGAGCAAGCTTAGTTTCAAAAAAATTTAGTTATTGAACTGGTGGTGAGCTCTGAAAAGCAGGAGCAACAACTCACTAGTAAATACCTAGC
>PPHD01016605.1:2935-15476 GCA_002909625.1 Bambusicola thoracicus
GATCCCCCCCCCCCCAACATGTTTTCCTCAAATGCTCTCTTCCACTGTACCTAAATTCTTGCTACAGCCTTTGCAGCTGCTATGCCTTTGGAAGAAAGCCTGCGTGCTGCTCTCTGTGTGCTACAGCATGATGATGAAGGCTCCATGGCACTCCAGCAGCCCAACAGGCAGAGATTTCCTCTCCCTGCAGGCACCCTGCTCCCTGTTACCGAGGGCTGACAGCACACAGTGCCTCGCACTGCTGGCCACGGTGCTGTGGTCACGCTATGGTGCAATCACAGCAAAGTCCTCATCTGGTTTCTTTCCTTATATCCTCCCCCCCACAGGTCTCCAGGCTCGGTGGAGCTGTCTGGCTGTGCTGGCATTGTGCAGAGGGCTCATGGCAGGGAGACACAGCTGAGGGAAGGGCTCCGCAGCCTGTCAAGATGTTGCTTTTCTGAGAAATTCAGGAGGGAACTCTCTGCCCCCAGCTATTCATCGCTTCTCATCCACAGCAGGATCAGATCCTCAGTCTGCCTACAAGGCAGGTAAGACGTAGCCAGGCAGCCGCCTCTCTGCAAGCTGTAGAGGTGAATACCCTCCGGGCTCATGCCAAGCTCTCCCTCTTTCATTTCCTGTTTCTCAGAATAGTGAGAGCCATGGGCTCCCTCTGGAGTCACCTTGCTGCTTTTCACGCGTTGCTTCGCCCACACGAAGGAGCCCAGTCCCTAAGTTTTGCCTAGGGCCAACATTACCAACTTTGGCTTCACTTGCGGATATCAAATGAGCGAAAACCCAAACCAAGTGTCCCTGGCTACACAAGGGAGGAACCAGACTGCAGGATCTGCCAGGACTCCCTTTGCTTCCCTTGTGTCTGAAAGGATAAAGGCCAATGAATCCAAGCCAATCACTTTCCCCGTTGGTCAGTTTTCTAGCATTGCCCCTGCCTTCTATTTCTAAGTTACATCAGCAGAGGGGGCTGCCTGTGTTCTGGTGTGTTGCTCGGCCTGAACAGACCTGGTTTAAGCCTGTAGCTGGCCCATGTCAAACAGGAGTGATGTCATAAGTTTCTCAGTTCCTGGTGTATGTGTTAATTTCTACCTCAAAGAGCCACCAAATCCTAGACGATGTTGAAAGCTTTACTGAAATACCAGAAGAGCACATCTATTGGTCCTCTTGGTCAATGAGGCGGGTAAACTTGTTGTAAAAGGACATTAAGTAAGCAGGACTTTTGCCTTGTGAACCCATGTTGGCTATGACCAACGGCTTCATTGTCTTTCACTCAGGGCTCTGGGGGTCCCAGGGTCCATCATCAGTGTTAAAGACAGAAGGAAAGAAGGCATTCACTCTCTCTGTTCTATCAACATCCCTATTTGTGAGGTTACTCATCAGGTAACAGACCAACATTATCTCTGTCCTCTTGCTGTTAACATACTTTAACATAGCTCATTCTTTGCCCCCCTCTGTGCTATCCAGCTCCAACTTTAATTGAGCTTTACCTGCACGGATTTCCTCCTCACAGTGGTAAACAGCATCTCTGTAGCCCTCCCACATCTGACCTTGCTTCCAGCGGCCTTGCACTTCCATTTTCCACCTAAGCTCTACAAGAAGATCCCTGCTCAGCCAAGCCAGCCATCTGCCCCACTTGCTCGACCTCCAGCACTCCCTTAGTGCCTGTACCAAGAAGTTATCTTCAGGGGGCTTTAGGAACCTTCTGGATGTTTGCATCAGCTGTGTGGTATTCCCAGTTAATGTCTGGGAATGGCTCCTGTGCCAATAAACCTGTGTTTGTGGAGCTTGGTTTTAATCTCCCCTGCTGCCTGGCTTGCCCAAAGCGTGGTGGGTCAGACGTAATGCTGCTGTTTGACGGCTGATGGCATGACAACATCCCATGCACATTCCTAATGGCAGAGCCCTGCCACGGGTGGTGCAAGTGTGAGGGATGGTGCTCCTCCAGTGTGGACATTTTGGGGGCAGGGTGCACTAGATGGTGCTGTTCAACCTTCGGCTGTAATTTAAAAGGACCCTCGCAGGTCACAGCTGGTCCCACATTTAGGTTTTATATAAAAGGTTTTTTTTTGGGGGGACTGGGGACAAATAGGAATACTCTGAAGCTGCTCGACAGACATCTAAGCCTAACAGCTCTCTTCTAACAGCCTTCCCCCCCACCTGGGTCTGCCTCCCACCAATGTGCTAGCTGTGGGAATCTCAGGGAGCAGCTGCCAGAGATGTGCTAAATGTGGGAAACACGATCAGCCACTGTGCAAAGGGCCGACAGCCTCCTGGGGTTTCTCAGCCCTGTTTGGCTGTGTCGCAGGTGGGTGCCTGTGGAGTGTGGTGGTCAGGGCTGCCTGATGGGAAGGGCTGGGGGAGCCACGGGCTCCCAGCAGAGATCCTTAAGGGTAGGACTGAATGCCCCGTGGGCCTCTTGGGTGGCTGGAAAGCTTGAGAGACTGGGACACAGAGATCTTAAATGATCCCTATTGAAGATGAGGAGCAGCTCTCCTCTGCTTACCTCATCCTCTATGCATGCCTGAAGTCCATTCATTTAAGAGGCAGGAAATGGTTTGGCTACATAAACAGCAATGGAAAAGAGGGCTGCTAAGAAACAGGGTGAAAGGATGCAAGAAATGGATGGGAGAGGACACTTTTAGCTCCTGGGCCACTGGCAAAATGGCACCTGCAGAGCAGGAAGGGGAAAACGTTGGCAGTCAAAAAAGAAGTATCAGCATCATGGCACAGGGCATTGGAAGCACTAGGCTGGGATGAAGCTGCTGGGCACTGCAGGTAGCTGGGTCACCTCAGAACTGGGGCCAGGCATGCTGAAGACCTCAGCTGACAGAGAGGCGTCTGCAGCCCAGTGGCACTGCTGTGATGTGGGAGACACCCAGAGCCACAGACACAGCTGGTGTGAGAGCAAAGGGTGTGGGGTGGGCCCGGGTACAGCTGGGATGGGGGCTGGAAGGCAGCTCCTGCCCACCGGCAGCCGTGGATGTGGGCTATGAGCCCATCCCTAACAATGTAAGTTCCCCAAAGGCATCTGCAGCGCAGCAGGAGCTGCTCTCTGCTTCTCACACCATGGCTCGCAGTGCAGGTTCTGCGGGGTGCCTGTGCATCCCACCTCGTTTCAATTCACTGCCCTGGGAGAGATGAACACACCCAAATTCCTCAGCTTGAATTTGCCTCTGGTGCTGGGCAAAAGGGACGAAGAGGGACGAAGCAGAAAAACGCTTGTTCCAGCCCAGTCTGGCTCCCACTGACAGAACTGGAGGCAAACCACTGACCAAATGAAATCCAAGACTGTATGCAGCAGCCACCTTTTCACATGCAGGGCTGGCACTCCCCCAAGCACAGCTTGTGAGCTCTGCCTCCTTGTGATGCTCTGGGTGAACATTTGGGCCACCTCTGTGCTGCCCTGGGATTACTTCTGATTACTGTCCTTCTGGACACTGCCTCCAAACAGCTTGTGCCTTTTTGCCCAGATACTGCTTCATTATTATTATTGTTTCATAAAGACCACATGAGTCCACAGTCCCCAGCATTGGCTAAATAAGCTGCACAGAGGATCGGGAATCCAGAACTTCTCCTCCTATCTGATCAGGGAGAGCTCAGCAGCTCACTGACAGCTCTCTCCTGCTTGCTGCTGCACCTCTGTAGAGAGAGTAATAACTAATAACAGTAATGGCTAGTGGCAGCTTTCTGCCCATTTGGCATGGCCTGCCTGCCTCTGGTTCCTTTGCCCTTGGCTGCACTAACACCCATTGGTTTGGATGAGCTTGCATCCCTGGACTAACTGCCTCAAGTAGTAACTCCTGGGCTGCCTTCCCATCTTTCTGCCCCAAAATCTCTGTTTTTGCTCAGGTTTGGCCACCTAGTCCATGTAAAGGAGGACATGATACGTATTAGAAGTTGTTGTAGGATGGCCAGTAACATACCCTTAGCCTGCACTGGAAGCTGACTGCTCACAGGGGACTGAGGCTTATGGGGTGTAGGTGAGCCTCTCTCCAAGAACATGCCGTGCCACTGGCAAGGCCACACTCAGCCAGTGCTTTTCATCACTGATCAGTAAAGGAGGCACCCCCAGGTGACATCCCAGTCCGACACACCTTCCCACACCCACCTGTGGGATCCAGCTTGTGTCTGTGTCCCCAGGCCTGCCGCTCCATGCTCTGTGCTGCTGGGCTCTCTGCTCCTCTCGGGTGGCCGTGGATGGGATGCAGTCTCCGTGTGTCCCAGCAGTGCTGCTCTGAAGAGAGAAAAGATGTCAGCTTGTCCCCTGCAGGTGCTGGGAGCTACACACGGTGATGGTCAGCGGGAAGGATGTGGAAATGGCAGCCTGGTGACCTGGGAGCACTGCTGTGCTGTGAGGGACACAAAAAAGCTGTGACGCAGAGCCCGTTTGCAGGCAGCCTCGAGGCCAAGGATGCCAGAAGTGCCCCAGGGCTGGCCAGGAGGTTGGGATCCAGGAATGGTGTGGGATCCACATGCCCAGACTCCCCATCTGCCCTGAGCCATGCTGTGGTGGGCCCATCTCTGTGCACAGGGACTCTGGTCATGGTACAGTGGTCACACAGAGCCAGAGATGGGAGTGCTGGCGGTGGGGCACTCCTGTCCCTGGTCCCCACACCCTGCTGTGCACCTGGGGCTCACCCACCTGCTGCAGGGCATTGCTTGCTGTCCCTTTGTGGCTGCTGTCTGCCTGCGCAACACGACAGGATGAGGTGAGTGTGCAGCAGTCACCATCCTCATGTAGGAGCACAGGGCTCAGCTGGCAGCTCAGTGATGGTGCACTGGGACAGCCTGCTGCCAGGGTTGCCTACAGCAACCCACGCCAATTCAAGGTGTTTGATCCTGACAGGAGAGGTGTATCTCTTTTATCCATCCATCAGTGATCCCGATCGGCTGGTCGGCGGTAAGGAAAAGCTGATGTCAAGAGCACTGCTGGAAATATTGGTTGCTCCACTCTTGTGGGTCTGTTTCGCAATGTTGTGAAAGATCTTAGGCTTAGATGTGGTCAGTAGCCCAGCTGGCAAAAGCAAGCTCAGCACTCGGCGACGCCTTGATGTCTGTCCTACAGCCTGTACAGACGTTCAGGCGGAATGCTTTGATACGATCCCCATCAGCAGCTCAGCCTGGAGTGCGAGTGCTCGTCCCATGCTCCTGGCTCACCCATCCTGGAGGGTCAGCCCTCCTGCTCTTCTGAGCGAGCAGCAAAAGGTTTTCAGTGAGCAGTGTGTACTGACCATGTTTCAGCCCACATCTGGCCTGCAGTTGGTGATGCAAGCAGGATGCACGCAACGGCTGTTTTAGTTCTCGCCTCTGGGATGAGGCCATGCAATGCATCTGTTCTTCCCAGAGATAGAGAAGACGGTCAGTGAACTCCTGATCATGAGCCCTGCAGCGGCCCATGGGTTTCTGTTCAGCTTTGAGAGGCACAGTGAGCCCTGTGAGGAAATCTCAGAAGCACTCGTGCACTCAGGGCAAGCCCTGGAAATCATTTGACCTGCATACGCTGTGTGTGTCCATGATGCAGTTCAGGTCTCAGTTTGGAATCGTCCTCTTCCAGGAAAGCTTCCAGCCCATGAAGTTCCAGTGGCTGTTGATGTCGGGGCTGGTTTACTCAGGTCCAAAGCGACCAAACCTGGGCTGAGGGCTCGCATTGGGTGCTGCTGATGGAAACCCCTTGGCATTTTCTCCAGAGATAAGTGCATCAGTCACAGCTGAGCCCAAGCCCAGTGGGGCCGGAAGGCTCAGCCCGTTCTATGGATGTTATCCTCTTCTCAAGTGTTTATTAATGTCAGTGGTGCAGCCCAGGAACTCCTGCTCACGTGTGCTCAGGTAAGGGTGTCTCTCTAGGAGCACCACAGCACCCAGCTGGAAGTCCGGGTGCACCGAGTTGCCTCACCTCTCACCACATGCTTTTTGGTGGAGAGGAACCCAAAGAGCAGTGAACTGGGACCCCCAAGTGGAGAAACCACGCATGGAGGAGGCCAGCTCCCTCTGGAGGGGCTCTGCCAAAATCCACACCATATTTCCATGCTGGCTGGCAGAACGTTGCTAGTTCTTGACCAGCAAACTCATTCTGCTCTTGTAAGAAGCAAGGATAACTCAATCCTCACATCCACACCTCCCTCATTCAGGAGGGGATTGTTCAGAAGTTTGTCACACTTTCTTAAGGAAATATGTTGGCTTCTTCAGCCCCAGAGCAGCACCTGAGGTGGGATCTCTGGCACAGCAGCTTGGCAGAGGTAAAGCATCGCAGTCCCCACACAGCTGCTGAGATGAGCATCCATGGAGAGGCCCAGCACCCTGCTCTCCATCTTTAAACATAATTCCCTAGAACAAGCACTGGTTCCCTCTGAAGCAGCTCCTGTATACTGAAGCCCCACAACCATGTCCATGCTGCCCCGTAATGCAAGAAGCACTGAGTTTTCAGCTGAGCTTCCAGGTTGCTGATCTGTCCTCTAATGAGCTCTGCTCATTAGGCTCCCCTACCCAGGGCCAGTTGGGGAGACCTCCTGACCCTCTACCTGCAGCCTGGACAGCCTGGGTCTCAGCAGCAGTGTGAAGCTGCAAAGATGGGTGGCTGCCCATTGTTTCTCCCTCAGAGTGGTTTTCCTCACTGCTTCACACCTTTCAGGCAGGGCAGAGTGAATTCTGATTTGCACGGGATGTATTATGGGGGTCAGGAGTTGATGGAGAAGGTGCTGGTTGCTCTGGCCCCTGTGATGGACGCTGGCAGGGCTGTGCTGCAGAAGGTGGCATAGGGAACCTGGGGACCTTCATCAGATACCACAGATGCTTCTTTGGCAGCAGGAAATCACAGCTCACATCAGAGGCTGGGAGTGGTGATAGGGCACTTCCTCCCTCCTCCTACATCCATGCTGGCAAATATTAGGACTTCACATCGGCGTGGGGCCTCTGAACCTTAAAAAAACATCTTGGATGGGCCATGGAGACTGCCAGGGACCCCAGCACTGAGCTGGGACAGTTCTGAGTGCCACCGTCCTCATGCTGCTGGGAGGTCCCCATGACTGGACCAGGAGAGGCTCCGTGCTGGCAGGCACCGGCTGAGGCCACATGCAGACAGACTGAGAGGGGCATCTCTTGTGGTGGGGTGGGATTCCATGCAGCAGGGGGAGGGTGGAGGTGCAGTGTGTGTCCGGGTGTCTCTGAGTGGACAAACATGAAACGTCTCGGAGTCGTCGTGATGCAGAGGTGGAAAAGATGCTCAGAAAGTAGTTCAGTGTGAGAGGAAACGCAGAGAGGTGGGGGGGTTCTGTCTCTGGAGGGGTTCAGGATTCGCTCTGAGGCCTGAGCTGAGCTGCTCCAGCACTGGATGTCGGTATGGGCTCCCCAGGCCCATTTCTGTGTCAATCAGAGATCCCTTTCCAGTATCTTCTATCCTGTGCAAAAACCCCATCCTGTTCCATTGCTACAATCCCCTCCCCGTGCCGCAGCAGGCAGGTGAACCATCTGACCGCTGCTAGGAAACAGCCCTCTGCCATCCCACAAACCGTGCCCACCCCGTGACAAAGGAGGACCGGAGCAGAGCAGCCGAGGGCTGGAAGCAGTGGAGGAAGCAGCAGCCTGAGCCCAGGGCGTCTGGGAGCAGGGAGGGCTGTGCAGCAGTGGCCACGAGCACTCTGCAGCCTGCTCTGTCCTGGGGAGAGAAAGCCCCGCTCTGCACAGATGGAAGCATCAGGGCAAGCGCCCCGTGGCTATCAGTGACCTTTCTGCAGCACCAGGACTTGGGCTGACCTCATGACGTGGTGCTGCCTCCCAGCCCTGGGGCTCCTGTCCCTGTCAGGACACTGTGGCTGCTGCTGTCCCTCCTGCTCTGTGGGGCTGGAGCTGCCTTCCAGGTTCTGCCCCTTTGCAGCCATCTCACACCATCTGTGCTCGCGCCAGCCATGTCCTTGAGCTCACGCAGCTCTTCCCCCATGGTGGGAGCAGACAGCAGTCTGATGGCCCACGGCCTTTGCAAGGTGCACTCTCCATCTTCTGGCAGAGGACACGTTCCCTGCTCTGGCTGTCCTGGGTCTGTTCTTACCAACACATCTCCTCTGCCATGGGTCCTGCAATTGAGACAAGCCTCGTCTGGCATGGAGGCAGCCTCACATGCTGCAGGAGGAGACAGGAGATCCCGGGGCAGACAAATGTGAGTGAATCAGGCCTCAGATTATGTTTCATCCTGATTCTCACAGTTACAATTGCCTGAAGCATAAGGAAACGTGGTGGTGGATACACAGCACCAAACTTTGCAGACCTTGGGCTTAGCATCTTTGCGTGGCAGCAGCTTCCCTGGCGTGTGAAGGCATAGTCTGTCCCTGTGCCTCACTCCACCTTCCTCCCTGGCAGCCCTGCACACCTCCCAGCCTTCCCGTGCTCGGTGCCTGCCCTCAGCAGTTCTATGGTATCACTGATAGCCCCTGTCCTGCAGGAAGGTGATCTCTCCATTCCCAGAGTGATGATGCCTTCCAAGCAAAGCCCATGTAGATCCCAGAGGACCAGGATCGCCGTTCCGGGGGCAGCCACCTTGGCAGTGCCCAGCCAACACCTCCTGATGGCCCCTCTGCTCCCACAGCCTATCCCCACGGGGACAGCACCCCGCAGCCTGTCCTGGGGCGCCGCTGCAGCTCTCCCCGTCCCCAGCACATGGCAGAGGGGCTGGGTGGGATGTATGGGATATACAGACCTGCCTGCGTCACCGAAGCACTCCATCCTCCCAGAAGGCACGCTGCTCCCTGTCCCATCCGCCTCCATCCCGGCACTCCGGGCACCTCAGGGCCCCACGCTCCCTGCCTGCTGCCCGGATGCGTTTCCTCGGGCCCGGCCATCCTGCACCCCTGTGCTGCCCAGGACACAGGGAGGGAGAGGAAGGGTGCAGATCCGGGCTGAGGGCTGGCTGGAGCCGGGAATGTCCCTGCCCTCTTTGTGCCTCTCCTGGTAAGCGATGCAGTGAAAATATCGGTCGGGTTCTTTGAAATGAAAAGAAAACTGATAAAAGTCGGGCAAATCCTCCGCTCCGGCCCCTGCTGCGGGCCCGAGGAGCGTCTCTTTCTGGGAGCTGCCCAGCCAGCTCCCGGAGTTATAAATACATTATGTATGCCGGTGTTCGTCGGCCAGAGCCTTTTGTTGATGCTGAATATGTCCTGGCCAACAAAAGTGGACTGGATTAGCCACAGTGGATTAAAAGATTTTCTTCTTAGAGTTTACCTAATAATATAACAATTGACATAGAAGGTCTCTTTGAAACATACACGACTCTGTTATTTTACCATCTGTGAGTTTGCTTTCCATGAGTATGATGGGGCGCCTGCCTGCCGGTGGTGCCGGTGCTGGGAATGCTGCCCGGAGCTGAACGTGTCACCGACAACAGAAATCAGCCCTTATCAGAGGGGAGGCAGCGGGAAGAGAAAAGTCGTGCAACTTCTGTCCACCTCCCTTTGTCCTCAGCCCTTCTGCCCGTGGCCGGCAAGGCGGCGAGATGCCTCAACTTCGGCACAAAAAGGGACCCAACGGAGAAGACCCGAGGCCAGGACGGCCCCGCGGAGCCAGCGCCCTGTGCCGTGAGCTGATCTGCAAGGCAAGGTGTCCCGAGAGGTCCCGACTGGAATCGGCTCATTTATTACTATGGAATTTTGGAAGGGAGCTGCTTGAGTTTGGGAACTCTCTCTCCATCCCCGGTGCTGCGGGTGGTGGAGTTCGCCCATCTCCGTTGCGGTGGCCGGGAGCCGGGGCGGCGTTCGGCTCTGCCCGACATCACGCCTGCAGTATCCATTGCAAGATGGGTCACGCAGCGGCAGCAGCGACACTGGAAACATGGAGGGCAGCAGCAGCAGGGGAGGAAGGCTCCCCCAGCATCCTGCGGCTCCGCTCGCCCCTCCGCCACCGCCACAACAGCCACCGCACGCCCCGCGCCCGGCCCTTGGGCTTTGATCTCATAAAGGGGCTCCATTTACAAGTCTTTAATAGCAGCCTTTGGAAATATCCGTCCTCAGAAGTCTCGAGTAATGAGATTTGGAGACTATGATCAATTTAGGCGCCGCTCTTTCTCGCTCTCGCTTTTTCTCTTTCTTCCCCCCTTTTCTTGCAAACACACTTCTCGAGCCGCGCTGACTTTGTGTGCGATTGTCGCACCATCCAAGACCTGGGGGGGCCGTGTGGGCGGCAGGAATATGGGGCTGCGTCTCCCAGCTGGGGGCCTTTGATGAAGCTGCTTTGCGAAATTTGATTTGAAAGGCCTACGATCGCAATTTGGGGAGAATGGTGGAACGTTTTTCCGCACGGATCTCTTTGTCTCTCGCCCGAAGGGGGTTTCATTGTGGGTTTTGGGGCTGGGGCGAGGGGGTCGGTGGTGGCCGCGGGTGGGGTGGGGCGGCGGGGGCCGTGGCGAAGGAGAACAATGAGCGGGGAGATGGGGAGCGTTGGGATTTCTCACCTGCCTGCCCCGCTGCGTCGCGCGCCGGCTGAGGTTTTCGCAGTCCGCCATGACGGGAGCAGCCGCCCTGCTTGCTGTCCGGAGCACTTTCCAACACTCTTGAACCTATTTCCCTTTCTTGGCAACTGTGTGGCTGGAAGATGGGAATCTTTACTTTATATTGCAGCTTTGGCTTCTCAGCCTGATTGGCTGCGGCCAGGACCAAATGATGGTCCTTCCAATCCTATTGTAACTATGGCAACCAGCCCCTTTAGGCACCACCGATTTACTTATAATTGCTGGGTAAATAGTCAAGACAGGCCGCTTTCATCCAGCATGGAAAGATTTATCTTCTTTTTCTCTCCCCCCCCTTTTTTTTTTTTTTTTTCTTTTTTTGGAGGGAGCCCTAAAGAGCAGCAACACTTAAGCAGAACTCTTTGAACGCTGTTGCAGACAGCACTGCCTCCCCCGGGCCAGCCGCTCCCCACCGGCTGCACAATGACTCCACGCGGGGCTGCCCGGCACCACGGCGCAGCTCTCATCATCACTGTGGTGTTGGGGTTCTGCCCAGGCACAGCCAACCTTCAGACGGCTCCGGCTGGCTGGGGAAGCAATGGGGAGCACCGGGAATGGGAACATGGCTGCGCTGAGCCGAGGTGCTGCCAGCCCTGTGCTGGGCTGCTCAGAGTTCTGCCCTTGGACCGGCCGTGCTATCGGTGCCAGGCGTTGAGGCCAAGTATGGAATCATTCAGGTTGGAAACGACCACTCAGGTCATCAAATCCAACCCCAGCCCACCCTGCCATGCCCACAGGCCCCATCCCCGCGGTTCTGAACACCTCCATGGATGGTGACCCCACCACTCCCTGTGCAGCAGTGCCACTGCAGCAATGCTCTTCCAGAGAAGGAATGTTTCCTAACACCCAACCTGAACTGCCCAGGCACAACTTGAGGCCAACACCTCCCATCCTATCTCACTGTTACCCAGAAGCAGAGGCTGACTCCCACCTCGCCACAGCCTCTTTTCAGATGTGGAGAGCAACGAGGTCTCCCCTGAGCCTCCTCTTCTCCAGACTGAACAGCCCCAGCTTCCCCATCCGCTCCCCATCAGACTTGTGCTTCGGACCCCTCACAGCTCCATTGCCCCTCTCTGGACACACTCCAGGGCCTCAGTGTCTTTCTTGCAGTGAGGGGCCCTGACCCAGACTCAGCACTTGAGCTGCAGCCTCACCAGTGCTGAGTACAGAGGGACCATCACCTCCCTGTCCTGCTGGCTGCACTACTTCCAGCAACTGGCAGCTGCACACAGCTCCATGAAAACAGAAGAAAAAGGGTTGTAGGGAGAATGTGAGGGCTGGGGGGACTGTGGGAACACGGGGAGCTGCAGGGAGAGCAACTGCGCCTCATGGCACTCTCCGTGGAGAGGAGCAGTGCAGTGGGATTGCAGCTGCGGGGCCATGCCGAGCTGTAGGGATGGTCTGGCACTGCAGAACTGGGCAGAACACCGCTCCCTTCCTCTTCCATGTGCCCTGTAGCCCTTGTAGGCACACGGAATAACGCCTGTGTATGGGATGCAGGGAAGGAGAGAGAACCAACTCACTGAGAATCGAAAAGGGAAGCTATATGGTTGGATGGGGAGCCTGTTTGTAGCTGTGGGTCACCCCCCTCATCCTGCTCAGCCCCACTGCAGGGCCAGGCTGGCGGCCCTGAGCTGCCCCATGGGGCGGCCCCGCTCCCTTCCTGACTCCGTGCTGCTGTGGGGACACAGACTGTGGCAGTGACACACAAACGTGGGCGAAAGGACATGGGGCAAAAAGAGGGAGCTCGCAGCTCCCCCAGCCCTGTGGACCCACTGCCCGGAACCGCCTGATGGACACAACATCCCTTTTGCCTTTAATCTCCCACAGGGAGATCCAGGAAACAGCAGGGCGCTGTGTCAGACACCTGTCCCTGCAGGTGAGCAGAAATGCTACGGGAGCAGAACTTGTGGACAACCTGTGTAAATATTATCAAAGCATTATCCTCCTGGGGAAGGGCAGGTGGTGTGTAAAGGGAAATTTGCCTCCCGGAGCAGCCAGCCTGGAAGGTGTCCACCAGTGCATGTGGAAAGCTGTGCTGGCTGGAGGCAGCGTTGTCACCAA
>PPHD01016606.1:0-11177 GCA_002909625.1 Bambusicola thoracicus
ATGTATTTGTCTTAAGCATTGTAAAAGGGAATAACAAATCAATTTCACATTTTTTTCTTAAAATGTTTGATGTTGGGACTTTCATGTTTGTATTTTTTCTTCTGATAAGTGTCCAACTCTGGTAAGTGACCAGAAGGAGTAAGCTAGCGATCAGATAATTACTTCAGAGAAGTGTACAATACACAAACAATGAAAAATGTAACACAAAGTTATATTTGAGTTGAATATAGTTACTGTTTGCAATGTTTATGTATATAACATTAGTTCAATATACAGATTAAACAAACAAGAATTTTACATGTAAATATTCTCATTGTATACACAAGACCATAGCTCAAATAAATCAAGAGAATATGTTTTTGGCATGTATTCAAGGAGCAGAGTTAATAAAATTTGTATTCAAAGGTTTTCTTTAGTAATATGTACACAGCTTTTCAAAATGTAAAATTAAAATATTTATTCTTACATATTGGAATTTTGTTTGAAGAAGAGCATTGAATATTACCTCAGAATCACAGCTTAGCAATGGGAATGAAATGCAATTCAATCGCAACAGCATTGTAGTACCCCATGAAGCTTGATTTTTGTCTATTAAAGATCCTTTGAACCTCATGACCTTCCCGTGTATTTATCAAAGTCACACATAAACATGCATTGTACTCAGATTTGGCTGGACTGGTTTTCTTTCTTTGATGCAGTAGTGACAAGTATACACATCTGTATTAAGTGTCCAGGATTATAATTTGCGTTAGTGAAGCTACTGCTATGATTAGTATAAATCTGCAGTTATAAACTTCATGCAATAAAGTGAATGAGTTTTCATCACTGCTATTATTCTTACATGAAGATATACTGTAATGTGGCAATTAATGCTATTCTTAAAGGATATTTTGAGCAAGAAGTTGGACTAGAGGCCTACTGAAGTCTTCACCACTCCAGTTGCAGTCCCACGTTTATTGTTTCTATGTGTTGAGAAATTTTTAACAAATATTGAAATATATTTTAGCATTTTTCACATCATTTTGAAAAGGTGTAGAAATTTAATAATCGGAAATTCTAACAGAAAAAAACCCTCAGATACAGTAAATATTCTACACATTTCAGTTTTACATCAGCGAACCTATTTTTCAAGCATTGTTTTTTCACCAAATTGCTTACAAGTAAGTAAATTTTGGCTGGTTTTGTTTTTTATTAGTTTGATGTGAGTGTTAATTTTGTGATACTTTTGTTATGAGAAGTAATTACGTCAGTGATCTTCAGCTCTAGATGTTTCACTAGTCTAATACAGAAGGACCTACATTAAGATTATTTATGATTTTCTGTCAACGAAGGTGCGTAATATAGTGTCAGAAGAGAAGCATACTTGTCGCTTGACCAAGCATCTAGAAGTCTCTGAGGACTCTTATAATTTCTATTACATTGGACATGAATTACTGCCTCCAAAAGTGGTGTCAGTATGTCTGTAGTATTTCTCACATCAAATTTTTACTATATTGTAAAGTTTCTAGAGTGGTTTGCTAGAATATTCTTAGCAATTATACAAAATATTCTATAGTTCACATCAGTTTAAAACCTTTGATTTATCTTTAATGGCCTGTTGAAGTTTGCTTCACCTTTTTTAGCATGCTACATTTTGTGGGCATCCTGAATGAATGCACAAACCGATCTTAGAAGAGTCTTCAAAAGTCTGCAGACAAATTTAAGTGAGAAATGTAGAGAACATTATTTAAATCGCACAGTAGTTTAAGTTGTATGAAACCTCCAGGTCGTTTGGCAGTGCTAAAAGCAGAAGCAAAGGATAAATTCAACTTTGCTAAAGAAAATCAAGCTTGACATTTATTTTTGGATCCTAATAGCAAGTGATTCCATCAGTTCCAAATAGCCTCTTCCAAAAATGTAATATGAGTGAGCACATAGTAAGTGTATATTGATTTATGCATGCTGAGAATGAGAATGACTTACATATTTTCATTTCTTTTTAAGATGCAGATGGACTTTAATTCAATAGTGATTGTGCCAAGAAAATTACTTCATGCAGCTTGTAGTAAAGGCTGACAGCTAATTTGCAAAGATAATGAGACCGTCCCTAAATTGCACGCTTTAAGTACTGCTCCTTAGAACTTCCAAGCACCTGTGCAGTTTTGGTTTATTTTTGGAGTTTATTGCTAACATTAGAAGCAGTACATTTTCATAAATTTCAGTTCTCCAAATTCTCATTTTCCTTGCCTTAGAAATAACATTGAATGAGAATGAATTATATTATCTTTCCATGAGAATATGACAGAGGTTTAATTAAGCTAATCCTTTTTTTTTTTTTTTTTTTTTTTCCCGTAAAGTCCTGGGGGAATTCAAAAGTGATAGATATTCTTGTTATCTTGGTCACATAAAGACATCATAGAATCTAGATAAATCAAACAGCCTCAAGAACAAAGTGAATGAAAGCACCCAATCTCTTAATGAAAGTTCTATAGCAGAAGAAAATCAGGCTCTGAATAGAACTTTTCTTTCTCTGTGGAAAGAGGATGAAGGGAAAAGGGGTTATCCTGACAGTACGTTGTTCCTGTTCATTGTGATATTCCTTAGGGACACCTCAGAGGAAGACACCTTTCTCTTTCAATAACTGGCTGAAGCCTGACCATCCTGTCACGTTACTAAACCCAAATACCAAATGTTCAAAATCTACATAATGTGCTGATATTATTAATGCATAAGTGTGGCATATGTAGATCGCTGAAATTAACCGAGATATACAAGAAAATGTAGAGATGGGAAGCAAGTGTTTTCCAGAGAGAAAAGGAAGAAAATAGGAGAAATGTGATTTGAAGGTATATACTATGCACCAGCTAAGCCTAACCCAAAATTTTAAGATTTAATTGATGAGACTGTTTCAAGATTGCAAAACAGAAGCTTGTTTTAACTCAGTCTAAATTTTGGTCTATTTGGTATTTTAATAGCAACTGTAATGTAATTATTTCATGAAAAGGTACTTGTATTTATTTCTACTTTAATTCAGGTATTTGAAAATAAATCAATAATGTTCAAAAAAAATTTAAAACACACACACACGCAAGTATTTACATATATATAAAAAAATATATGAAAATCAAACTATCAGTAATACTAAGCCAAACTAACACGATTAGCCTTTAAGACAGGATATCACCATTTTGGAAAACCAAATATGAGGGCTGTTCTGAAATGGATGCCTCCTATTTTTACAATGTTGTTACATTACATCAGAAACAGATGTTGGTGGTATGGGAGTAAAGGCTGAACCTCCCCACCAACACTGCATTATATGTTGTTTCTGTATGACAGATGGAAGCAGAGGAGCAGACTGTCAAAATAATAGCTGATATGGAAGTGTGTATGAAGAAAATGTGGGTCACTGAATTCCTTCATGTGAAAAAAAATTGCACCCATTGACATCCACTGATGTTTGCTGAAAGTTTATGGAGACCAAACAGTGACTGCGAGCACAGTGAGGCAGTGGGTGATGCAGTAGTGGTGACAGGGAGAGTGGGTCACATCCCCGTGTGCAGATTTTTACAAGTGTGGCTTACAGGCTTTTGTTCATTGCAGGTAAAAATGCAGAGCTAACTGTGTTAGAAAAGTAGTGTTTTGTGGCTGTGAACTTGCTCTATGAAATAGTGTTATTGTGCTCTTTGTTGTAGTTTCCACGGAAATCAATAGAAGGTATTACTTTCCAAGCATCCTACATACATTTTGGAGGAAGTGTTGTGCTGGCTTTATTCAAAAAGGTGTTGCTGGGAGCTGCTTGTATTGGCATTTGGTAGTGGATACCTTTTTACATCTTCCTCTTACTGTCTGGCTCCTGAAGAAAGGCACAATCTACTCTTTATGTGTTTTACTTTCAGTCATTCTTATATTTGCCTAAAGATTTGTATCCATAGCTTGATATAATTCCTAGGCTTTCAAGTTTCTTGGCAAGCTGGTTTGGCTCCTAGATTTCTAGCCTAATATACTTGGTATTACTGAAGGCACTATTATAAAAAGGATGCAGGCCACATCCTCTGACAGAAGACCAGAGAAACATTTATAGTGTGACCTGTACGTGATTCCGTTCTCCCAGACCTCTGTCATTCCTCTTGCCTTATTTTGAACTGTCCAGGCCTCCAGCTTCTGAATCCATAAATCTAAAGCACAGTTAAGATGTTCGTGGCCTAAAGGAAAAAAAAAAAATCAGGTGAAAATTAAAACGGAACTTAAAAGTGGGTATTGTACAACAGTTGTAAAATACCTGATGATGAGGAAGCTTTCCATGAGGCACTGCAGGTGTTCTCAGGTGCCATATTTATCACAGAAACAGGAATGATTGTCACATTTTGCAGGCTATCGGCATCAATATGAGGAAAGGAAGGAGAGACATGGTTCATCACATTAGTTGTTTGCAGCTGTTTATTTTCTTGTTTCCTGTATTTTATTTTTTTTACTTGCCCTGTTACTTGCACATCAAGTGAAAATATTCTACTTGAGAACTATCACAAATTTCAGTTCTCAAACTTCTGTGGTGAAATAAGAAATTATACAATTAGCTAGGTTAAAATGCTGTAGATGAATTGTACTGCCAAAGTGCTACTTTATTTAAAAAGCACCCTGTGGTGAAAAAAAAGATTAACGTTATAACTCAGCAGCAGCTTTACCAGTGTGTTTCAGACTATTTTAAGCTTCATTTTTGTTAGGGTGAATTTTTAAAGATCTGTGTGCTTGTTTGTAAAATACTATATGTTGACATTTCCAGTTCGTTCTTGTTCAATTTCTCATAATCTTATAACAGATTGTTTTGCATTTGTTTATCACAGTGTAAGTGAATTTATAGATTTTTCTTTAATGCCCGAGGAATCAGGAAGTCTGTGGCTAGGAAGAGCTCCATTGATTTCACACTTCTTGCTGAGACTTACAGAAAACAAATAAACCTGAACTTCATCAGCTTAAATAATTCCAGTCCAGACAAGATATACTTGAAATATTTCTTATATTTGCCAAATTCTAAAACAATGATATTCATCAAATTACAGTGCATAACTATTTTTATGAATAACATTTTTCTAGTTTAAAAAGTTACTAAAATTTACATAGAAACAGATAAATATATATGCTTATTATTCTTTTGTGTGTGTGCTCATGTGCTTTACGTTGTGAGTGGAAAGGAATGAACTTCAATATAACACTGTTTTGTTCAGTGTTTACTGAATATTTCTGACATGATTTGCAGAAAAAGGTGGAAAACAAATACTCTTGAAAAAAGGGCAAAAATCTATAATTAAGCAGTTCTCTGGCAAGGAAGCATCCCTTTACTACATGAAAATATAGTTCACAATCATATTTTTGGCTCTGGGAAGGGAGCCGCTAGGACAGCCTGGACTACTTGAAGTACAGAAGTGATTTACTGAGAGACAGATTTCTGTTATTTGCACGTACTGCCACTTTGCTCAAGGCTACAATTGCCTTTGGCAGCTGGGGTGAACAGGGATGGGAAGGAGGTCCCCAGGGAAATGGAAGACAGGATGCAGCTTTGTTCCAGATCTGTAGGAGCCATGAGAGCATGAATGGCACAATACTAGAAGTTCCAGCCTCTCAAGAAGTTATTCATATCTTACTGAAGTGAGAAGTACTTTTGGTCCTTAATGTACCGGTCACAAACTTTATTTTTGGTGGAAAGGGGGGATTTGGTGGGTTAAAGCACATCTTAATGAAGCAAAGAAAGATTGCTTTTTATGATAAGAACAATGAAGCCTAGGTTGAGGATAATTTTTTTCACTTGGCAGAAAAAAAATTGTGCTTTGCAAATACTGCCACCAAATGACTAAAAAGATACATAAATAGATACATCACTGGGACGTTCTTTCACAGTGTATAGTGTGTTTTTGTTACAAGTGTTCATGCTACAAGTGCCTTCTCCAAGATCCCAAAATTCTCTGAGACTATAAGCAGAAATGATCAAACTGCATGCAAACTGAGCCTATGTTCTCATAAGCATGCTATTTAGAGAAGCAACATCTAGCACTTTGTCCGGGGAGGTTGTGGATTCTTCTTCTCTGGAGATATTCAAGACTCACCTGGACACCTACCTGTGTAGCCTGCTGTAGGGGTTTTGGACTCAATGGTCTCTAGAGATCCCTTCCAATCCTTACAATTTTGTGATTACTGGGAAAACTGCTTTTGTCAGCAGTAGCTGCTTTAATCTGTATTTTATTTAGGAAAGGACTTCATGAAAAAGAAATACTGAAGGAATATTAAAAAAAAAAAAATATATTAAGTAAGTTTTCCTGATTTTTACCAAAACAAACAGGTCCATCCTACTCTCCAGTGAGGATAACTACAATATCTTTGCAAGATCTCTTACCTCTGTTGTTATGAGAAAGCAGTACAGTAACGGCTTCAAGTTGTACAGTTTCAAGTTGTAATGATATCCTAAACCAAAGGTTTATACCAAGGCAATGGCCACTAAGTAATAAGCATACATAAAATATGTAGTTTCAAAATATGTAATAGAACAGGATATGTTTCCATAATTAACCATTAATCTTTGATTACTTACCAAAAAACCTAGTATCATTGAAAAGGTTAAACAAAAGGTTTTATAATTAAGGGATTGGAAAAAGAAAAAGAGAGGTTATCCTCCCTTTAATATTTGTAGCTCTGTTCTTGGGGTTTATAAAGGATTATAAAATCACAAGTTCTGTTGAATTGGATAGAAATACATAACTTAGTAATGAAACAATCCAGTGAATTGCTGATTCTGTTTTGGAACTTTAGAATCTGAACAGCTAAGAAGGATAGTCCAGCTAAGAAGAATACCTGTTTTTATACTGGTCAACACTTTAGTAAGAAGTAAGGTTGTTTTCTTAAAGTAAGCTATAATTCTAGTATTTGTAATAGTAAAGTGAGAGACTATACTTTTGCTTTGTAGTCAAACCATAGGTAACTATTCATAGAAAATGCATTCATTCACTAGTTATTCCCAAACCTGGGAGAGAATTGGAGGTTTCCTTCTATTTCTGAATAAAAAGCTGTCTCCTGAATGCAAATCTGTTTATCATAGCTAACAGTACAAGAATGGCTGACATGATTCAAATTTGGGAAGTTCAAAGAAAACAGGTTAAGCACTTGAGGAGTCATTCCCAGAGGATGGTCAGAAATGAAGATCAAAGAAAAGAAATCTCCCTTTTGCCCAGAATTCAGCAAAAAGTAGAATTTTCAATGGCTTACATACTACATGAAGTGGGATTTGATCTGCGAAAAGCAAAATGATCAAAGGTGTAACATATCAACCTTATCAAAGATATATTCTTTCTTAATTTTTAACATTTTTATAAAAACAACTTCTCACAATATTGATTTAAAAAAATCCATAAATACTAATAAAATAATAATTGCCTTTCTAGTTATAAGCAAATGTGGAAGTTTTAGATTGGCATGTATTTGCATTGAATTTCTCCCCTCACTTCTGTTCCTGCTGTTTACTTTCCCCTTCACTAATATTTTCCCATTATGCTCTGATTTGCATCAGGCAAATAACATTTGATCAGTTTGATCCCCTTTTCAAGCATTGTTCAACAGTAAAATATAGATTTCACATAAAGAGCATTGGCACCCGTGAGCTTCACTGTCCTTGATATATGCTGTCTGCTTTGTTATTAAGCAAATAACTCTCTGAGCCCCAGGGATAGGAGTGTCCAGTTAGAGTAAAAGCAGCAATCTTGTGTTTGTTTTTGTTTTTGTTTTTTAATGAACTAGAGTCTGTATTTCTATTGCTTTTGATACACTGAGTGATCAGCTGTTGGCAGATGAGAAAGAGGTTTATGATTGATCAGAATGCTTTTTCCTGGAAGGAAAAAGGAAAACACTAATGCATACTAATAACAGTAGCTTTTAGTGAAGAATCATCATTTTGGGCTAGTCATCTTGCTGGAAAGGATGAACAGCCTTTGTGTTTGTAATAGGAGTGGTGCTCTTCTGTTGGAAGAGTTATCTGTCAGACAAGAGTTATCAGTGGGTTAATGCTTTCTAAAAATCAAAGGCTAAAATAAAAGCTAGGAGGAAATTCCACTGTCAAGTGAAAAATGTCAGCCAATATTTTTCATTATTAAAATCAGTGCATAATTCAGTCTTTTTAGTTTTTCGTATGAAAAGAAGAAAAAAATTGTTTGTCCTAATTTATTTCCATGATACACATCTGTGCACTTAGAATACATTCTTCCTCATAATAGCAACTGATGAGACCACTTCTGCTCGCTCTAAAGAGGATTGCAAATTTTAAAAAATATATTTATCTCCTTATGATATATTTCACTTGTAGGCTGCTATGCACTACTTTGCCTAAAGCAATAGCTACTAGATACTAAGACAATTTCAAAGTTTTATTTTATAACCGAGAGCTAAGACTAATAGGGTGTGTAGTTTGAAAACAGAAACAATTGCCAAGACCCTTGAAATTTTTTGAATGGTATTTCATTACCTTCTTAATCTTCCTCACTCTTTTGCTTTCCAGCTTCTCTTGCACATTTATTTCAAATGTACTTTGGGTCATCATTAAGGAAGGACATTTTCACTCTGTGAGGTTCCCCCGCCACCATTTTCAGTGGAAAATAACTGGTGCCCAAAGCATGAAAAGGACATTTACAGTAATTATGGCATATCTTTTGAGATAATATGAGTCAGGTACCATAAAAGGTGACTTATATGAAGAGCATAGCAGCAGATCTGCTTAAGTTTTTGAGTATTTGTTGGGCTACTTTCAAATTTTCACTGAACAGGGCCAATCCTTCAATTCTCCATAGTATCTTGCTGTTAAACCTCTTCAAAACATGTATGACTATTTAGGTTGCATCATAAGCATAGGAGACTGAGAACGTGCCTTTTATTCCTTGAGTTGCTGTAGTTATGGAAACAGGTATTTTTTATCTTTCTGTGAAGTCAGAAAAGAAACGATATAGTAATGTACTGTTCTTCATAGTGCCAGGTGATAAATAAGTCTGCTGTCTCCTTGAATCTGTTTGGAGAGATGTATCCATCCATAATTTCATTGTACTGTTTATTGTACAGTAAGCGTATAGAAGGATTTCCCCCATTGCAGCTGATCCCCCATTGCAGATGAAGGTGAAAGGAGCACCTGAATTATATTTCCCAGGTTAGGAGCTAGAACTTTGTCACATCCCACTGTCATACACATTTTCATGGAAAAAAAAAATAAAATCCAAAGACATCTAGGGTGGCCTGGTGATGTGTCAAACAGCGGCAATAATTCACTTGGCTCAGCATTCTGCCAAAGACCAGGGTGTTGAAAAATCTGACCTTTTACTTTATGTTCTGTTTTGCTTCAATACTTCTCAATGCTCTGACATTTTCTTTTATTACTTTCTCCCCATTAACATCAGAAACTTTAATTTGAACAGTGAAGATTAAAGTTGCTGATTTTTCATTATATCCATTTGAAATTTTATTTTTCCTTATATGCAGGTAAAACCTTTTATTTTTTCCCCAATTTATCAAAACCCTGCTTAGTTTGAATCATACATAAACAGCATGCATTTTAATGTAAAATAACTTCTAAAAATAATAGTTAGAGTCCTGAAAAAAACCTGCATGGCTAAATACTGAAATGAAAGCTGTTACAGCTGCTAGAAAGTTTTTTTTTTTCTTTCTCCCCAAACAGTGAGTATAGAATATAAAAAATTTAATCATACAGGGAGAAACTGAACAGAGGCAGGGTGACAGTTTAATTTTTAAAAGCTGTCATGTCTTTCCACATAGTGCAGTTGGACAGCATTTTAGTTAGGGAGCTTTAGAAAACTTAAACATTACATATGCAAATTAAAAAAAAAAAAACAACAAAAAACAGCCCTCTACCTTTCTCATCTTGGCTTTCATGTCTGTATGGTTTGCATCCTGTTGTATTTGAAGAATAATACTTCTTTTTCTTTTAGTTCCTTTTCTATTTTTTTCTTACCTTTACGTTAAAGCTTCTATACCTTAGTTATTAGAAAAAGAAGATTCAGTGACTTCTCAGTTGGCATTTTCACTTATTCAACAGGAGTTTCATGTTTCTTTCACATAATAATATGAAAAGGTTAAAAACTTCAGTCATTGAATTAGTGACTTTAAAGTCTGAAAACATTTTAAATCCTTGTCTTAGACAAGAGAAGAAGCAACTGAGTTACAGGACAATTTCACCAAACTCTACAGTTACCTATCAATAGAGAAGAAGGATATTCAACAGTAAATACTGTAAATAATTTTTAAAGCATGTTGGGATGAACAACACTTTAATCATCATTAGAACTAATCGACATTTCAGCAGTACCCATGCAAAAGTACAGTTCCCTTTCTTTGTAAGAAAACATACTAAGACAAAAACACGTTAACTGAATGTTCGTTATTTCTGTAGATACATACTGACTGATCCAATGAAAAAATAACAGTAAGTGTTAGTATTCTGCACATCTGACATTCAATTATATCCATTCTATTCTAAGATTTTTATCTTCCTAGTTAATTGAAGACGATCCCATGTTTTCAGTTGTTTATAAACCCAACAGGAAAGAAGATTCAGGCATCTGAGCATTACATCTTTGTATAATGAAAGTTGAGTTGGTGGACCTGAATGCTACCAGGCTTCCTTGGGCTAAAGAGTACAGTTTGTACTCTTCCTTTTTAACATCTTTCCTTTCTCTGCTTCTCACTGCTTTTTATCATCCAAACCAATTCAGCTATGGACAAAAAGCTCCCACAGCTCTAATAATGTTTATCTTACATGTCCCCACTCACTTCACATTATTAGTCTGTCATTCATGGCCCTTGCCTTGGTGATTCAGTTTTGTTTATCTTTTCTTTTGCCCCTCCCCCAAAAAGCAGGTAAAGCACTATTCCTTCTGCACGCCTAGAGAAGTCTACATACTAACTTCATTATAAAAATATATTCTTTGCATCATAGAAGAAATATTGCAAAAATATTTGTGCAACCTCCTTCATGACCAAAAAGGCATACTCAATAATAGACTAGCAACAGTTCCCAAGCAATCACATTTACTGAAAAAAAAATAATTTCATGCTAAGAAACAAGATACACCCTAGCTCACGCTAAGGCAACAAATACACTGGAGAGAAGTTGTTGCAAACTCTGAGTTTTTTTTTTTTTTTTTTTTTTTTTTTTT
>PPHD01016607.1:0-14035 GCA_002909625.1 Bambusicola thoracicus
ATCACAGAATGGCCTGGGTTGAAAAGAACCACAATGATCATTGAGTTTCAACCCCCCTGCTATGTGCAGGGTTGCCAACCACCAGACCAGGCTGCCCAGAGCCACATCCAGCCTGGCCTTCAATGCCTCCAGGGATGGGGCATCCACAGCCTCCTTGTGCAGCCTGTGGCTGGCTTAGCAATAGGGATTTTTGATGACAATCTAAAGAAAGAAATCCTCAAGATAATGAATTTATACATATGCGGCCCAATACTGATCTCCATATTCCTAACGAAAAATAGCCTACCTAGTGCCTGGTCACAGTCAAGCCAGTCAAATATCTGTATTACCTATAGGTAATAGCTAAATCCTGAAATCAGTTTAGTAAAAAAAATATATCCAAACAAAGAACATGACTACAAGTATGCACCATAAAAGGAGGTGATGGATTTCCAGGAGACCAGAAAGGGGGCCTAATGTATCGAGTCATTCTTGCTTTTCATTTGTTTTTATTAATATTCAGATCTTTTCAATCATAGGTTTTGGAGTTATGAAATAACAGGTTGAACACACCTGCACTATATGTAAGCAGAAATAGAATATTTTTGTACAGCCATACATGTTCTTCTTGATTCATCTCACCTCCTCTTTCCTGCTCTAATTGTCTTCAGGAAGTCGTTTTGGCAATTTGTTTTTTTCGAAGTAACAAGGGGCGAGGGCTTCCATGCCAATGAGCAATTCAGTCAACTCCATCTTCTTTTCACTTTTGGTTTTATTTCATCTTCTCAATTTCATCTGCCTTTGACTTCTAGAAACAACTCACTTTGACTTGAAGATTTTTTTTCTTATTATTAATATATTGCCTCATTAGATGAATCTTTGTTTGGAACACATCTTTCATGCTCACCACTCAAAGACAACCACTGAAAAGCAGCTGCCTCTGATGTGTATTCAATGGCTGATGAAAGTCACTTACTTAAAAAAAGAAAAGATTCCTTCCACTTAAGCCAAAAGATTCAGGATGGACACATTATCCCCTTCATTTATATTTTCTTTCAGTTTGGGGTTGTTTATGTCTCGTTTTTTAAAGATTTAGAAATGCTTGCTGGTGTTCAGTGTTTGTTATTCAAACTGTGCGTGCCAATGGGTGTTGGCAAAGCTGCTGTGCTCTGCAGATGATGACATTTCTACCCCCCTGGGCTGGAAAAGGAAGCTCCTTTCCAGGCTTCAAAGATCTCCAGTGACATTAAAAGAGATTTTCATGAAGTGGAAGGCAAATGCTATTAAAAGCTGTAATTTTTGCTCTTAAGAAATTATGCATATTTAACTGGATGTCTTTGAACTCAAGCCACCTAAGTAGAAAAGCAAACAGCTTTGTTGAGAATTTGAGGATTATTTTACACAAGAATTTAATTTCTTTAAATAGAAATGAATATGGATGAGAATATGTGAATAGGTTCTGTGTGTTCATCAGTCACAATTGCCAAGCAGGGACTAATCTTGGTGATTAGTAAGGGTAGTGACAAAAATATGCGTGTACCCTGCATGCCTCCTGATTGGCAGTTTATCGCTCATAGAGAACCAGATGTCAAAAGCCATATGCTAACATTCAGCACAGAACAATCCTTTGGTTTACACTCTGAAATGCAACAACGCTGATGGTGTTGAACAGTGAGCAAACAACAGTCTGAAAGAGAATAGAATGTTCAGGGAAAAGGAGCATTCATTGCGGTGCTTGGCAGAGGGGGAGCAGGGGATTGAGGGGCTGCTCAGGGCTCTGCCCCAACTCCTGTCCTCTTGTGACAGCCACTAGGGGAAGGGCAGATGCAGCAGTTTACCTAAACTGCACCTTGTATTATTTAGCCTAGGAATTATTTTCCCGTTATACAGCACCTGGCAGTGTTGTTCCATCTATTTACTGTGGCGCAGCAATGAGCTTACTAAATAAGAGCACAAGAGCAAAAGCATAAAGCAAGAAGTGCATTAAAAAAAATGCGGATATCAATTACTTTGTCTTGAGTTTAGATAGGATTTCAGTCCTTGATCCTCCCGAGGTCAGGGAGTTTACTTTTTACTGGACTTGTGAGTTTAGAATGCAAAATTAACGGTGGATTTTTTTTCTGCTACCACGTGCTTTTAAAGATAATACACGTGTTAGCCCAGAGGAAAAAACCCACAACTTAAAATAATTCATACAGAGGCAAAGCCAGATTCCGCCTTCAGTTAAACTTTCCACTCCCAAATCAAAGCAGCACAGGGTATGACCAAAGGCAGCATGAGGCTCCCTTCATTCCAGCATAGTTCCAGTGGAACTGCTCCAGCACCATGTGCCCAAGATGTTAATTACAGCAGCTACTACTAACTGTAGCCATAACACCGAGGAGAAAAGTGCTGTAGCCATCAGACAAAAGGGGCGACAAGGGGCTGGCTTTTCTCCCTACAAGCCAGGCAGTAGCGATTCAAAGAACTAGCAAGATTTCCACTCTTCAGTCCCCATCAGCTGTTGCGAGCAATGAATAGACCCACCCAGATGGTATGAAAGGCAATGGTGTTCTGCAACATGCTGCTGCAATCTCCTTAGCATTATTTTTAATGTTCCAAGTCCTTCTAGCTTCTAACGAAAAATCTTTTCTCTTTCAAAGATCAGTTGGGATGAACTGCGTTCGCTGTGGCTGCTCTTAAAGGCTGTTATTCTAATTTTACATCCCATTTTCTTGTACAGAGACTAAGATGAGCACAATTTTGTGCCTGTATGATTTCATCTGCAATTGCATCTATAGCCATGCTGTAAATGAGAAGAGTCTCTTTGATTCCTTTCTATTCCAGGCTGTCTTTGATGCAAGACAAGGATAAAAGCCTTATACAAAAGATCACTCAAGTTCTTTTTCTTCAAGATAAAAACTTGGATTTCTGTATCTTGGAAGACACTTGAATTTCAAACTTGTTTTGGGCACTTGCTTTGGGAGTGTTGGTCTGGAACACATTTAAATTTCAAGAGAAGATGCACAGCTACGATCCTGCTCTTGTAGAGGTGCTGTGCACCTGGAGTGAGCTTTCCCTTTGTGACAGGGCTTCACGGTGCTCTCTGACTCATTCCTTAGCAGGGCACGTAGGGAGCGCACCCGCACTGAAGAAAGAGCTGATAACACGCTATGGGAGAAGCAGATATTAATCCAGCTCTTATGGTACCTCCCAATCTCCTTCTTTTTCAAAACAGTAATATAGCGAGATCATATGTTTCACTGCAGTATTTCTCTAATTTTCACAATTATTAAACACCTTTCACGAGTTATGTAATCCTACACTAATTAAAGAGGGCTTAATAGACCATCACATCTCCATTAGCTTCACTGTGAGTTACTCTTAGAGGGTGTGTAAAGCATAGGGAGCAATTAAGAGGTAGAAGCTTGATGAGGGAAAGCAAGCTCTAGGAGAGAAATGGTCCTGCTTTCCTGTATAAGACAAAGGCACTGGAAGACTCAGATATACACTGCGTGATCACAGTTTTGTCCTTTTTTATTACTGTTTTTCCATCATTGGTTTTGTTTAATTTTGCTGGGAGAAAGTTTGGGATGAGCACACTGAAAAGACATGGGCTGTACAGAAGGCTGCTGGAATAAGAGGTATTGGTCACTGCTGCAGTACTTCTTGGGTTGTGATGCTTGGGAGCAGCATAGAGAAAAATGTATTGAAGTAGCAAGACTCTGAAACAGCCATAAACTGGAGCATAGGAAGTTCTGCACCAATATGTGAAGGAACTTCTTCACGGTGAGGCTGACAGAGCACTGGAACAGGCAGCCCAGAGAGGCTGTGGATTCTCCTTCTCTGGAGATATTCAAGACCCACCTGGATGCCTACCTGTGTAGCCTGCAGTAGGGGACCTGCTTTGCATGGGGTTGGACTCAATGATCTCCAGAGGTCCCTTCTAATCCCTACGACTCTGTGATTCTGTACGCCACTTGACCTGGCTCCTGCACTCCGTTTGAAAAGTTGCATAAAATCTTCCTGTAAATCATAACTGATTTGCCCCTTTAAGCGCATAAATACCTGTAAGAATCCACCTGAAAATCATGAGCTGTCAAACATCTCAGTGTTTGAAGGATGCCAGGATTGTCTTACTAATAGTTTGGATCAAACTTCTTAAAGCTGTAGGAATGGGGGGGGAACCATAACTTCACACAGAGCTAATGATCTCTAGGGATGTTAATTAATTTCTGCCTGCTAAAAATCACTCGACTTTGGATTTAGCAAAGATGAGACTTCTCTTTTATTTGTCACAAGGGTATATGTTCCGCAGTGTTAACACTAGTATAATAGATATGTTCAGCATATACTCTAAGAGGTTATTTCATTTTAAAACATCTAATATCTCCAAACATAATGAGTCTTGGGGGAAAAGTCTCTCAGGTTTGGGTCACTGAATCTTAACCAAGTAATGCAAACAGTACGAGTCACAGCCTTAGTCTGCAATTCTTTTGAAGTACCTTTTTATGTCTGAGTCACCACGTTAGCAAGGGCACTTCTTAAGGGAGAACAGTACTTTCAGAGAGGTTATCTGGGTTCTGTGTGTTAAGCTGACTTAGAATGACCCTGCTATGACTGAGACTTTCTATATTTACTTGAAACCCCATCCTGTATCCTGGTTTGACTCCCAGCTAAACTCAGAGTCTGCTTCATGTTCACAAAAATAATGACCCGGGTCACTATGGGGGACCCACAGGGGAATATTTTTTCGAAATGGCAGCTAGGTATCCCCGTTAGCTGCAAGATGCATAGGTTGGGACACCTACAGCTGCTCCAGTGATTCACTGGGCTGTACCAGAACACCCAGGCTCTGGGATGTGCAAGTTGCAGTGAATGAAGACAAATGGGGTAGGAGAAAATGGAGTTTTGTGTGTTTTCATAGCTTTCACAATTTGAAATAGCACCCTGGTATCTCAAGGGATGCCTATTCAGGGTAAAATTGAGAGTATGGTTGGGTATTGCTAGGCTTGCTTTCCAAATGGGTTGTTCCTAAAAATCAATATTGATTGAGCAAGGCATGGGCTCATCTTTCTCCTGACACCCTGCTGGCTCTTTAGAAGCAAGGGGATGTGGTAAAGAGAGCCGGCTTCTCTGAGTGTCCAGGTGTAAACAGCCAGAAAGGTGTTTACTTAATAGAATCATAAAATCGTTTGAGTTGGAATGGACTCTTAAGGGCCACCCAGTCCAACCCCCCTGCAATGAACAGGGAAACTTACAGCTCCATCAGGGTGCTCAGAGCCCCATCCAGCCTGACCTTGAAGGACAGGCATCCCCCATCTCCCTGGGCTGAATCATCACACTACACCTTTAATTCACAGGTTTAAGAGCTTTTTTCAACTCTTCAGCCCTGAAAAGCTGCCTGTATGGCAATTCTTGTGCTTTTGGGAACCCAGATTTGATCCCAGAATCAGCACTGTGCTCCTCTTTCTGAATTCTCTGCTTATAAGGGCAGAGTCGGGAGCCAGGTAGACAAGGAATTAAATGTAATGCTTACTGATGCCCTGAGCTTTCTCCAGCTCCACCCAGGCTGTTTCCTCCCTGCCTATAGCGTGAAGTGCTTGAAGTTGAAGCATTTACACATTAGGTGGTGCTACACTCTAATAAATGTAGGCTAAGCAATTACTGGAGCTATTTCCCATCCTATTTGGTATACTTGGCAAGGCTCTGCATTCATCTTCAAGCTGTGAATACTGCCCTGCAGCACTGTTAGTCAGTTCCAGAGGCTTGCTGGTTTGCAGTTAAACTTGCCATCAAATAATTATAGATAAAAAGTTTCCCATCTATGTATTTTTGTAAAGTTACAGCCAATATTTCCTGAAATAGTAACTTGAATTTCACGTTTTGGATCTTGCTTACTCTTAGGACTTCTCCTAGGGTTGGGAATGGTTATATAGGGATAGCAGATGTCATCTTCATTTTGTCAGAGTCTAACAACACTCTTCTTCCATCCTATAAATATGGTCATTCTGACTGTTTCGCTTAATAAACTCTCACCAATTGCAACTAGAATTGACCTTGAACTCAAATCCCAGCCAGGCAGTGGCGTTCTAACCCAAGTGGCAGAGTTCTTACAGAAGACTCCTGTAATTTCCGAAGTAGAAAGTAATTAGGACCTTCCTGTACCTTCTTAAGTCATTACAGGGCTGAAAAAGAAGATTCAGTTGCTAAGTGAAGGTTTATAATGGGTAAGAATGTTGGGGTGTGAAACCTTATTTAATTAATTGGACTATAAAGGTATTTGAGTTGTTGTCATGGGGAATTCTAGTTCAAGAGGCTGCTACCGAGAGAAATCTGCAACTCTCTTTCACAAAACTATTCTGTATTGACAGTTCTAAACAATCTACTTAGCTGTCTTCAGTGACCAAAAATTGGAGTGGCAGCAGGTAATTCACAGAAGGTACCAAAGCTTCTAAGTCATTTGTCCTCTACTTCTCTCATAAGCAACAAATGTCACTTCCTTGAGTGGAGACCTGGCAGAGCTGTGGACGCGACTCTGCAGAGCTTGTAGAGGAGAAGATATTCACACGCTTTTCCCTGCATGATTGCTTCATGCTCTGTGCATGTAAGAACGAGCTACCTCCAGGCTGCATAACAGGCAGTGGGGCACAGTGATGGCTGGTGTGGAGCACACTGTACTTACAACTGTGAACCAGTTTGCTGTTAAAACACTGAAGAATCACAGAAAGGCTCCTTTGAGCCTTGTTGCATGGGCAAAGCTTTGAGTTAGGAGATCGGGACCTTACAGGGAAATCGTGGAGAGCATTAGAAATGAAGGCATATGAAATAGCTGAAGGGACGTCTTTGAAACCAGCTGCCAAATAATGAATAATCACGGAGAATTTAAATGAGATCCATAGTACAGCCTTTTGTTTCGTAAGGCACGCTACCTCTCTTGGACATTTTTCTTCCTCTCAGAACAAAAGGCAGAATCAATAAGCCAGTCAATGAGACTACTGGAAACCACTTTGAAGTTTGTGATGAAAGAGAATTTTCCTTCCTGTTTGAAATGCAGATTCCTCAACATAAACCATTGCTGGTTCACTTCCACCTAACCAAATCTGACATCTAAGCTCCTATCCCATCCTACTGCCCAGCATTTCTGAGTGCAATTCCACCGAGTGGGTTCAATCAGCTGTAATCTGTATCACAGAAATTGATTTTTAAATTGAAGTTGAATCTGTTCCACCTTCCAAACTCTCACAAAGTTTTGCTGTGGCCATTTTAAAGGCTTTTTGGGCTACCTTGGAAAGAATACCTTTTTCAAGCTCCTCAACTTTTAGGTTTTTGTCTTTAGTTTGTGTCCAAGCATCAAGAAAGCTGCAATAGCTCTATAATCATTAGTGGTAAAATAAATTACAAATTGGATGTGAATTATCATTTGGCAGCCTCACACAGTTAGAAACTGCAAGGGGGAAAAAAAGCCTGATTCTTGCATACAAAGAAGCCTGAATGCTGGGAACCACATCGGTCTTACTTTTAGCTTTGTAACTGCGTACCAGGGTAGAGATGGATCTCTTTTGACTTTCCAGCTCATACCTGGATGGAAGTATCGCTTTGGATCTGGTAGCAGGGGCAATTTTGACCACTGCTTTATGAGGCACAGTTTCTTTTCAGCAATTTCAGAACTAACCAGTGGCACAGCCCCAGTGAAGTAACCAGCTTATGGTTATCTGCAGCTAGTTATGTTTTAATCTTACAAAGGGTGGCTCTCCCCCTCTTTTCCTGTTGCTATGAGATCTCACCAGATCTCCAGGTGGTCTTTACTTGTGCGAAGTTATGGAATACATGACTGACCTTGACCAAGGCAGATCTCATTCAAAGTAGTTGAGATGGGCGTAGTTTCTGAGCTCAGCATGTCTGCAGCTCCTAGCAGTTTCACACATATTAAGGGTTCTTAATACAGTCACTAATTCTTATTTTATTCCTTTTGAAGACAGGTGCCTGAGACACTGGGATAGAAATTAGTGGAGCACAATTTAGGGAACTTTTCTTTGTCATAAAGTACTATCTTGCTAATACTGGCTGGTCTAAAACTTCTTGCATCTTACTGCACAGTCATTCAGCCTCTTCACCTACCGGGTCCACTCTTCTCTGCAATGGTTTTTGTGCAAATTGAGAATGGCCCAGGAGACCCAGCGACACCCCACCTAGCAATTCCCTGTACAGATCCTGGGTACTTCAACTAACTTTTCTTTTGAAGAGGAAATGCAGAATGACAAAGCTTGGTGCCTTGTCCAAGACATCTCTACCTTCCCTCAGCCTTTCCCATACACACACCAGATGACTCAGGTACAACCCAGGCTTCCTCAGAAGACCCTTAGTGTACCTGACGTAGATTCATTGCTCACAGAAATCCGGCACCAGCCCAGTGATTTGTGAAGGAAGTTCATCCAACAGGAGTGCCATGCTGCTGTAAGATGCCTTAATTACTCAGGCTCCTAAGCTGAGGTAAAGCAGCAGAGTCATCTTCAAGTGGAGGGTGAGGAAGAAAAGGTTAACCAGCTGGCTGCAAAACTATTCCCTTTAGCCGAAGGCAGCGAGGCAGACTGCATTTTTTATGGTTTGGGAGAGAAAAGCACACAGCGCGTGACATTAATGCAGAGTAAATGTTTCATGGGTTGGCTTCCTGACAGACGTCTCCCTGAGAAGAAGAGGCTGCTGTGGCAGTGACAGCCCCACTGCCTGCACGAGCGCACCAGGGAGTCTCTGATAACTGAGACAGCTTTGTTGGAGCCTGGACAGGGAGTTCCCATTGAACTTCCACTGGTATTTCTTGAATAAAATGGCAGCCCCCTCTTAGCAGAAAGGTGCAGCGCTCTGCAGATTATGCACTGGCAGATTCTGGAGCTGAGCAGTACTGGTGATGCCTGGTGGCAAGCCTGCCTGCCCTGTGCTTGTGAATATGTGAATAACAGAATGCTGTCAGACCACAGTCCTATTCTTAGTAACCTTGCTGCAAATGCCCTCTGTGCTACAGAGATTTCCCTCTGAAAACCACTGCTTGCAACCTAGTTTTAAAATGATTAGTGGAGCTTAAAAACACGATAATAGCCTTAGGAAAACTCTTCTTGTGGGAAGAATATGGATGTTACTTTTATATTTTTATTGTTATTTACAGTGACCGAGTAAACTTGTTAGAAAATAGGAGTGCTCCGTTCACTGCTGAGAGATGAGGCATCTTTTTCCCCAGCTGATGCTGATGACTTTTCCTAATCCCACCACCAGAAGGTGCTAAAAGACACTTTTCCTGACAGCAGCGCAGTGATCCCCTCTGCTTAGAAATGAGATGCAGAAGTCCACGCTATTTCTTACCATGCCTCCCTGGGGTGGCTCGGTGAACAAGCTGAAATACTAAGCTGGTCAGAGCACTGAGTTAGCATGAAGAAGCCATCCTTGGAGTACGGAGGGAACAGGGAACTATAGCGCTTATATCTCCTGGCTGGGCGATGAGTTTTGTCATTTATTCTGTGCAGGACTTGAGCAGGATTTCGGTGTGCTCATCTGGAGGTCAGCGGCGCTATTGCTGCATGTGTGAGCACCTGTGCGACTGTTTTGCTGTTTGGCCTGATCCTGGGCGGCTGCAATTACCTCTAAAATCAGGGTATCTCTCCTGGCTTCCTGCTGGAGAGGGGGGCTGCCCTCCCCAGGAGCCACCTGGGAGCTGCGGCGGGCAGGAGGCTGTCGTTACGCAGCTGTCCACACAGCGTCCTCGCTTGCTTGCTTTTGGTACCAGCTAAGGAAAGTGATGGTTTTGTTTTGAGAACAGGATTTAAAATGCCAGAGGTCCTAAATAACCACAGACTTTAAGTGACGATTTCAGCTTCTAGATTATGTGCTCACTAGGCTCTGACTGTGCACGTTGGAGTTGGCACCATCCCTTGTGACCCTGAACACAGCTTTCCTATCCTGGATAAGCAAATGCTTTAACATCCTATCTGCTAATGATTTAGGGGGCTCAGAGGAGAGACCTTACCACTCTTTTTGACTCCCTGAAAAGAAGTTGTAGTGAGGTGGAGGTCAGCCTCTTCTCCTGGGTAACAGTGATAGGACGAGAGTGAATGGCCTCAAGTTGTGCCAGCGAGGTTCGGGTTGGATATTAGGGGATAATGATTGAACCAGACGGTCTTAGAAGTCTTTTCCAATCTTAATTATTCTATTATTCTATAAATTACTGAATGTACTGTATTAGTCTCATTTTGAGTCCTGCATGTGTAAAATATCAGTATATGCCTTTCATTAAAGGTAATTTCTCCTTCTGTATTTACTGACAACTGAGTGGCCAACTGGGAAACCTCATGTAGTTCTCTAGTTTTATTCCAGACTAGAGGGGAGCTACCCAACTTTATTTTTGTTTCTCTCCCAGCTGCCCTTGCTTACCTAATAATAGAGAATCCACCTTTGAACTTCACCCAGCACGTTAATAAGAACTCATTTCCTAGATATCTAAAGATGTAAAGAACAGTATCTGTGCCCATTAGCCCATGGATTGCAATCATCTGCACATCCCCTTTTCATACCATGCAGAATCACGGGGGATATGTCCTCACACTTACTTCCCCCTCACCAAATTCCTCCGAACTGAAATGAGCCTCTTTGAAATGGAAATTATTTCAATAAATCTAACGAAAGGATTTGTTAGTAATTTGATAACTTCGGTGTGAAAACTCTTCCTCCCTCTTCTTTGCAGCATTTATATATGCAAACAAGGAGGGCACAGAACAATGCCCCTGGTCCAAATGTTTTCGCCAGCTTGGACAGAGGAGGGATTGAACCAGGGCCCCATGTTTCAGATCAGCCCCGGGCTCTGGCCTACTAATTGTTGTAAGAAATCTTTCTTTTCTGTCCTTGGAACCATAGAGTTCTGAAAGCTTTATTTCTATAGCTGGGACAAAACAAAAACCTATTTCAAAGCCAGAGTCTTTCATGAAGGAACAACATTGTATTTCAGATGATCCTAATTTTACCAAGTTCCCCTATTTTAAGGTCAAAAACTGTGGGTTTTTTGAGATCTTATACAAAGGCATCTTGTCTCCATAGAAAAGCACAGATGGGAGAAAATCCAGCCCTTCCATCAGGGATTTGTTCCAACCATAAACACTGACTTTGGTTTAGAATACTTTCCCTTATTTCTTTTTTGAAACTTTTCTAGCTTCACTTTGCAGCAAGTCACTCAAATACTGCCATTCCCTGCCAGGGTAAACCCCAGAGGGATAAAATTTCCCATTAGCAGGGAATATTTGAATGCATCAGTTTGTAAATTGGACTTTCACCCAACAATTACACCAATGGTTCAGTAACACAGTAAGAGGATTACCTCCTTCTGTTCCCATTTCTGTTCTCCTAACTCAGTACTCATCAGTCCAAATTCTTCTAATTATTTTCTAGGGCTTCCAACCATTGTCCCATTGAGTATCAACTTGTATACTTACATCTGAAAACATTTTAAATCTATTTAAATCCAGCTTAACTTGGTCTTGCTCCTTTGCTGTGTAATTCCTGATTTATTTTATTTGCACAGCCACATCTCAGGACATGGACCTCTAACCTAGTTCATTTTCTTATGAATTGTCTGTTGGGGCTATTTAGATCCAGTTTGCAGATCTCTTTCGGTGTGTGAAGTCAGGAGTAGAGCTGAAAAAACAGAAGCATTCATTCATCCACTGGAATAGGTTGCCCAGAGAGGTGGTCAGTGCCCCATCCCTGGAGACACTTGAAGTCAGGCTGGACAGGGCTCCAAGCATGTGATGGAGCTGTAGGTATCCCAGTTCATTGCAGGAGATTTAAATACATGTCCATTAAGAGCTTCCCCCAGCTCAAATGATTCTATGATTCTATTCTAGAATTTTGCCAGGGTATGGTCTGAGAGCAGCTGGAAGGTTTATCATGTCACTTGTGTATTAAGTGTTGGATACCTGCTATCTTTAATGAGGTGAATCTCTGACAGCAGAGCCAATATTCATGCTCCTAGCAATAGGACTGCATCAGTGGGCCAATAGTCTCTGTAACTGTAAATCATGCTGCATTTCTTTACAGAAGAGAAAACCCACTGAGAGAACTGATTCTATTTGGGTGAGTCGTACTGAAGAAATATTGCTATTTTAGAAATAACCATTATTGGTTCTGATTTGATGTGGAATACAATAAAGCTCAAGCTGAATTACGCAAGGTTACTATAATTATTTTGAAAGCTCAGCATGGAAAAATTGGTAACAGCTCATGTGCTCACATCAGGGATCGTTTCAATTTTACCCACATGAGCAGTTGCTCATTCACTGCTGATTACAACAATCTTTTAATCAAGAAAACAGTGTGGATATTTTACTCCAGCTGGTAATGGGGACTGGGGGAAATAGCGAGATGAATTTTACAAACTGAATTTGAGAACTGAATTTCTTCAAAGTAATGAGACTTGCTAAAGAGAATGAAGTGGCTATAAAGCTTCTTAAAAAGAATGATAGTGTCAGATTCAGCCTTCAAGCAGCGTGCTACAAATGCACTCTGATCCTAGGAGTAGCAACGGTAAGGTCTGTGGCACAGACAACCTACAGAGGTGGCTTTTCACACAGCTCTTCATGCGGCAGTAATGGACTGGAGCTCTGGTTTTTCTTGCACCGGGGACAAATTGTAAATTGCTAAGTGAATGAGGCAGCACATGTCAAAACAGCTGGAAGTAAGGGTCTCCCCATTCGTTCTCTTTACTGCCCAAATTAGCTCTTTCAGTGCTTGCTTTCTTGTGCAAACCCAACTGAGTACCTTAAAAGCTGACTACTACAGCTGTAATAATAACAAAAAAAAGCAGGCAGGCACTGCAGTTGGCTCCCCAGACAGGTTGATGTAGGGAGGGGATCAGGTGAGAAGTCTTTCCTGTGTTCCAAAGTCCCATAAGCAGAGAGAAAAGCAGCCAGGTAGATCTCTTTAGTTGTTAAAACGTTGGAGGGAAAAGGCATTCAATATGTTTAGTGACAGCATGAGAATTCTTGATGAAACCTGTTACACACATTTTTCAACAGGAAAATAGCACTTCCATACAAAAGAAACTCAACTTTTCCAACTGCTGTTTCACCAGCTTCAGGGCTACAACAAATCCTTCAAGTCCTTATTATAGCCTGGTAGTGTCTTACATCATCCATTTTAAGCAGGATCCATCCAAGTATGAATGACACCAGCAACTGTACTTGCATTGCAGAATGGTCTTGAAGCATGCATATGAGAGTCAGCAGTGCCAAACAAGCATTCAGCTTCAGGCTATTGCATGGCTTAGTTGCCTGCTCTTATTGTGCTCACTCACACCTGACCTGGCTCAGACAAGGACCAGTTTGGATCCACGCTTCCTGCTGGGAATGCCATTCTGAAAGTAGAATACTAGTGAGACTTTGACTCATGTGGCCTTTCTGAGGGCAGATAAGCACTAAGGAGAATTTATACCACAAATCTCACAACTGGTGTCACTGACCAGTTTTGGGAACATGAAAGAAACACCCAAGCTATAAGAATCTGGAACTATTCAGACTAGTGCAAATAGGCAGGTATGGAACAGGAGCAAAGCCCCACCAAGGCGTGCATGTAACTGTCTGGCACTCAGAAGATATGAATAAGTTGTCTGTGCTGAAATGGGATGTTTTGCCTTTGTAAGTGTTCTTTGGTGGTGGTGTTTTGTTGGTGTTTTTTTAATCTGCATTAAAGATGCACTTTTAGCAGGAGACACTACTGAACTGTGTAGTTTAGGAGCATTTCCTTTGAATGTAACAGTACACAGGCAAGATGCTTTTGTCCTTCCTAGGCACAAGTGAAGAGACTCCAGATCTCCAAAGTCACAGCTGAGACTCTCCACCCCTCTGCCCCAGTGTTGGTGATTTCACTGGGAATCTTGCACACCTGCAGAATTTAGTCTGGGGCACCGTTTCTTTCTAATGCAATAAAGAGAGAAAACCCTATTTAGGTATGTGATTAATGCCTGTTTTTCCACCTTGATCTTCAAATATATTAGGTCTGTGAAGGTTGGCTTGGGGGGGGGGGGGGGGGGGGGGGGGGG
>PPHD01016608.1:0-15475 GCA_002909625.1 Bambusicola thoracicus
GGGAGAAGAGGCCAAATCCCTCCTCATCACATCCTCCCTTTAGGAAGTTGTAGAGTGCAATGAGGACTAAACAATCCCAGCTCCCTCATCTGCTCCTTGTAAGATTTGTGCTTCAGACCCCTCACCAGTTTTGTTGCCCTTCTCTTGACACATTTCAGGACCTCAATGTCTTTCTTGTAGTGAGGGGCCCAAAACTGAACACAATACTTGAGATGCGGCCTCATCAGTGCTGAGTACAGGGGATGATTACCTCCCTGCTCCTGCTGGCCACACTATCTATAATGCAGACCAAGATGGCATTGGCCCTCTTGGCCACCTGGGCACATTGTCAGCTCATGTTCATTTTCATCCTGTTTATTTAGTAAGCTGATCCTGTTGCTTCAATACAGTAGCCTCATACAAGATTCTTGTAGATTTATACACGTTGCTCTAAAAGTAATGCCTCCTATTTATTTCCATGGAAACTACAACAAATACTAAAAACTAAATATTACTATTTGATAGAGAAAATTCTCAGTTTCAGAACACTATTTTTTTTTCAGTATAGTCACCACCATTAGCTTTACATCTTTTTGCCAACAAAGAACAAGAGCTTGCATACAATGTTTGCAAAAATCTGCACCAGCGGAGGTGACCCACTGTCACTGTCACCACTGCTGAAACACATCACCCTCCTTCTCCCTGTGCTCACATCCACTCTTCGGTCTCCATAAACATTCAGAAAGTGTCAGTGAATGTCAGTAAGTACCATTTTTTCTGCATGGAGGAATTCAGTTCTGCACCTTTGCTTTTGATACCACTTCCATGTCAGATGTCATTTTATCAGACTGTCCTTCTGCTGCCATATGTCACACTGCAACAAAATGTAATGGAATGCAGGTTCAGCCTCTACTGCAATACCACCATTTGTATCTGATGTGGTGGAACATAATAAAATAGGAGGCAATACTTTCAGAGCAGTCCTTGTACATGAAACAAGCACTACATGCATCAGATGATAATTTCTTATGACTCTGTTCAGAAGAACAAGGACCTCTCAAAGTTTTTCAAGTTGTTTTATACAGATTCCCCATCTACTCCTATATGCTAACAACCAGAGTTCCTCATTGAAGCATTTAACCACTGAAAAGCTTTGAGCAGTTTTTTCACAGAAGCCCAAATTTATCAATAATTCATACCCATTATTCTTTCTACATGTCATAGTGCTTAGGTATTCAAAGTCCAAGAAAAATGGTGCCTAGTGCAGGCATTGCTTTTGTGTGTAATTTGTTTTCTTTGGAAGAGCATGGTAAGGTTCTGATCATTTCTACTTACGTAACAGCAAAGTGGACATAGGACTGCTTCTTACAAACACTTGTTACTGGTCTTCAAGAAAATGAATTTTGCAACTAATAGTAAATTCTCCCATTAGTCCTCAATTATACGCAAGTGAATATTCAGATTTTTCTCTTAATTTGTTGCTGCTGTTGTTTTTTTTTTTGTTGTTGTTGTTTTGCATGTTTTGTTTTTTTTCCTTCTCTCCTCTTTTTTATTTCCTGGACATGGCACCGTAGGAGAAGCAGCAATTGAAAGTGTTGAAAACAGACCACTACAAAATAATTGCTACTGCATTAGCACCAAAAATGCTTTAAGACAAATTAATGTGGAAATTCACTAAAAGCTCCATTATCTCTTTGAAAGAACTTTACACGCTTATGTCATGCAGCTCATAAATAACAGGGATCTAAAATGAAATCCCTTTGTAAATTGTACTTCAGACTTTGTAAGTGTAGGTGATGGTCATGGAGCTATTGAAACATAAGTTTATTCTCAGTATAAAAGCACCAGAGAATCAATTATGATCTCATTTTGGAAATTACTGTGGGTGGAGCTGGAAGACTTTGTCCAGACTGGTTATGTTACAGACATACAAGGAAACTAAGGAGATTTGAATTAAACAAGGGGATGTCAACCATGTTTTATTGGTGATATAAAGATGGTGTTAGAAGTAGACACAGCGGAGTAAAAGCAAAAAGGAGAGTATGAGTACATATAAAGTCACATACGTAAATGACGAAAACCAGAAGGAATGAAAATAAGTTAATGATCCATTCTTACTTTAGTAGCAGTCAGTGAAGGAAATATGTAGAGCAATAAATCAACTGGATTACACATTAAGAAGCAGAAGCCAGCCTGCTGGATCAGTACCCACAAGGGACTAGTGCAGTATCACTGCATGAATGAGGGAACATTTGAGGCACCACGCTTCCCCAGAAAGCCAATTTCTCTGTGGGAACTGCAGCTTCTTTTTCCCTACCACCCTTATGTGAAACTCTAAATCGGATTTTCCATAGGTGTTGTGGTATTCTGAAAGATCACAGTTCAACTAACAGAGAATGGGACACAAAACCTTTCTTATCACTCCTGCCCTTTGGATATAAGTATATCCTGTTTGTATATGCAATTTATAAATAAAGATATTTAGAAAATATTTTTGTTGAAATATGGGTTATATGCAGAAATCCATCTGGCTTCAGTGATCAGATTACAACCTAACTTCATTTTCATTTCTTTGGGATTGATCCTAGAGAAGAAAACAAGGAAATAGTTTTTTCTTAAGGAGTGAAATGGACCATAAATAAATAAATAAATAAATTGCTGAAATTGTACAATTTCAACGGTATGGTTACTGTCTCCAGCTTTGCAGTATTTCTGTTTCAGCCTTTGGGTGTCAGGCTTTCATTTCATACTACCAACTGCTTCCTGAATTCCTGTATTTTGTATTTTTTCTGTATCTGTTAACGTTTCCTGTTTTGTTGTTGTTGTTATTGTTTGTTTTGTTTTTTTGCTGCTCTTACTATTCAGTATTTTGCTCCAGAAAGTGGGTCAAAGTTGAATTTACACTCAGGAAATCCCAACAGGAATATCAGGTAGCAGCATTGCCTTCATCTGGTTGCTCATTCAACAGACAACCCCAACACTGTTTTGCTAATCTGACAGAGAAAGTGTTCCAAATAGAATTACTGACTGGCATCTGGTCTCATTTTGGTCAGCGCTTTCATACGATACTGTGGCAAGATACTGTGTTTGTCTTGTAGGAATTAATGAGACAACTTTACTGCAGAGGAAGAAACAAAAGAGAAAATAAACCTTTCATGTTTGTTGTACACTCTTTCATCTTAGTGGGCACCATTAACACCAGAATGTCTTTGAAGAGGCATTCTCTTAATGTATGTGATCTTTTTCACAATGTACACAACAGTAGCAATAAAGCTGGTGAAGATATTCCAAAATAGCTTCTGTCAACTTAGACCTATGGAAACAGAGGGAATATCAATCATTTAAATATACCTACAGGTGATTTTTCTAATAGAAAATTTTTATCTCAAATGCAGGCTTGACATTTCAGCAAGTTTGGTGTAGCAAATACTAGCATGAAAGAATGCACAACACAGAATGAGATTCTTATAAGCAACTTTGATGGAAGGAGGCATTTTACACAGATATGTATATGCAATAATTAAATCATTAGAAGTATCTATAATAAATCAGCTGTTGGAAAATAGTGGTTCATTGTCACTGCACTCAGTATCTCAACATCCTAATGTTTTTTACTGCTTTAAGTTATGCAAGAACTACTGTTAAGAACTGTGATTAAATAGCAAATTTGTTTTTAATACAGCATTACATCACAAAATTGCTAACACTGATTTCTTACGGAATTTGTAGTAGATATAATCACTTTGCACTGTATCTTGTTTCTTTAAATAAGAGCTAATTATTTGAAAAAAAAAAAAAAAAAAAAGGATGTAATGGGAAAAAAAAACTTATTCCCAAATATGTATTAAAACACAATTTCCATGCATTATGAGGAGCATGTGGTTGCCTGAGCACTGAATAGCAACACAGGATGAAAAGACTTGGTTTCTGTTGCTTTTTCTAGAAAGAATTTGAAAACTTATATCTCTTGAGAGATCTGGGAAGCTTAGTACTTGAGACAGGTGGTTTCTTCAGTCTCTCCTGAATTCACCTGTCTCAAAGCAGGAAGAGAATTCTGGCCCAGGATTTGACAGGACTCACTGAAAAGGCTTTAATATAGATTAGAAGGGGGAAGGGATTAAAACCAGGTCACTGGAAATGCGTCTAGGGGCAGGATGCCAGGGTTAAGAGAGAGACCAATAGCCCAACATCTACACTAGTGACCGCAACATGGGAGAGAAACTGGAGGAGCTTGAAACTATTGTGCATCAGGAAAACTATGATTTAGTCACCACCACTGAAACATGGTGGAATCATTCTCATGGCTGGAGTCCTACAATGGAGGGCTACAAACTCTTTAGATGAGATAGGGATATAAGGACAGGTGAGGTAGCTTTCTACATCAGGGAGCTTTGATGTTGTAGAACACAGTGCTGGGAAAGATATCATCAAGTCCTTATGGGTAGGATCAGAGGGAAGACCAACAAGGCTGATATCTTGGTAGTAGTCTGTTACAGACATCCCAAGTAGGATAAAGAGACTGATGAGTAGATAGCAGAAGTCACACAATCACTAGACCTTGTTCTTAGCAGAGATTTCAACTTATCTGACTATTTCTTTGTTAGAAATACAGTAACAAAGAGAAGAATCAGTCCAGGAGATTCCTGGGATGTGTGGAAGATAACTTCCTGACAAGGCTGGCAAGGAAGCCTATCAGGAAAAGTTAGACCTGTTGATTACGGAGGACTAATGGGAGACATGGTGGTCAGAAGCTGTTTTGGGCACAGTAATCATGAAATTGTACAGTATTTCTGATGAAGTCAGGAGAGGCATCAGCAAAACTGTTACCTTGGACTTTGGGAGGGCAGGCTTTGAACTGTTTAAGACATTGACTGGGAGAATCACTTAGGAGTCAGTTTTGAAGTACAAAGTAGTCCAGGAAGGCTGGATATTCCCAAAGTAAGCAATCTCAAAGGTGCAGGAACTGGCTATACTTATATGCTGTAAGATGAGCTTACAAGGAAAAAAGCTGGCCTGGATGAACAGAGAGCTTTTGCCTAGATAATGAGAGAGGGAACTTATATAATGTGGAAGACTAGAAATACAGCTAGGTAGGAGTACAAAGGTGTTTCTAGGATATGCAGAGAGAAAATTGGAAAGACAAAAGCCCAGCAATAACTTAATCTGACTGGCATTGTTAAAGATAATAAAAATATGTTTACAAATATATTAACAGCAAGAGGAGGGGAGATCTCCATCCTTTATTGGATGCAGTAGGGAACATTAGCACTAAGTATAAGGAGAAGGCTGAGATTCTCAATAATTTCTTTACTCCTATCTTTAATAATCAGACCATTTATCCCCTGGGTACTCAGTCCTCTAAGCTGGAAGACAGAGATAGGAAGCAGAATAAACTTCCTCCCACAATTCAGGAGGAAATTGTTAGCAATCTGCTACTACACCTGAACTGTCATGAGTCCATGATGCTGGATGACATCTACCTGAGGGTACTGAGGGAGTTGGCAGTGGTGATTTCCAAGCTGCTTTTCATCATTTATCAGCAGATCCATCAACCTGGTAGGTCCCTGATGACTGAAGCATTGCCAAAGTGACTCCTATTGCAGTAAGAGTTATAAGGAGGATCTGGGGAACTACAAGTCTATCAGCCTGACCTTGGTGCCAGGGAAGGTAATGAAACAGACCGTCTTGAGGGAGATCACATGGCATGTGCAAGAAAAACAGAGGATCAGGCCTAGATAGCATGGGTTCACAAAAGGCAGATTCTGCTTGACCAACCTCATCTACTTCTATAACTAAGTGATCCACCTGGTGAATGAGGGGAAGGCTATTGATGTTGTCCACCAAGAATTTAGTGAAGCTTTTGACTTTGCCTGCTACAGTACTCTCCAGAAGAAGCTGGCAGGCCATGGCTTAGACATGTGTACTCTTCACTGGGTGAAAAACTGGTTGGATGTCTGGGTCTAGAGAGTGATGGTGAATGGAGGTAAATCCAGCTGGTGATCAGTTATGAGTGGTTATTCTCAGGGGTTGGTACCACGGCAGTCCTGTTTTATATCTTTACTGATGACCTGGACAAGGGAATTGACTGCATCCTCAGTAAGTTCACAAGTGACACCAGGTGCATGTAGGTATTCCTGAGTGTAGGAAGGTCCTACAGGGGAATCCGGACAGTCTGGTTTGATAAGCTGAGGCCAACTGTATGATCTTTAACAAGATCCATTGTCAGGTCCTGCACTTTGATCACAAGAACCCCATCCAATGCTACAGCAGTGTGCCCAGGTGTCCAAAAAGGCCAGTGGCATCCTGACCCCCATCAGAAATAATATTTAGCAGCATTAGGGGGTAATTGTCCCTCTTGGCCGCACTTCAGATACTGTGTTCAGTTTTGGACCCCTCAGTACAAGAAAGGCATTGAGACCCTGGAGCACATCCAGAGAACGGCAATGAAGCCACGAAGGATACGGAACACAAGTTGTATGAGGATCAGATGAGGGAGCTAGGATTGCTTATTTTGGAAAAGAGGAGGCTCAAAGGAGACCAACCATATTACTACCTGAAAGGAGGTTGTGGTGAGATAGCAGTCAGCCTCATCTCCCAGATAACAGCAATAGAAGAGGTAATAGCCTCAAGTTATGCCAGGAGATATCCAGGTTGGATATTAGGAAAAATATATTTTCCAAAAGTGTGGTCAAGAATTGGAACAGGCTGTTCAGGTAAGTGGTGGAGTCACTGTCCCTGGAGGTGTTCAAGAAATGTGCAGGTGTGGCAGTGAGGGACATGGTTTAGTGGGCATGATGGTGATATATTAACAGACTGGATAATAGTAGAGGTCTTTTCATTCTTAGTGATTCTATGATTCACTTCCAGTTTGCATTTCAAAATAAAATATTCATCAAGGCATTAAAGTCTGATAATTAGGACAGTATCTGAATCTCAACTCTCCTGCCAACTGGTATTCCAGTATGAAGACATCCATCAGCTTGGACTAATAACTCTGTTTAAAATCAAGTGGTCTCCTAAACTACTAACACATACAGAACATCTCTTTTTAGTTCAATGAATATTTCATTATGTCCAAAGTGAAGAAATGGAAAGCAACATTATCTGGAAAGCTGGAAATTATCATGGCCATTGCAGAGTCTGGGCAGAAACAGTGAAGCTTTCAGAGTTTCCAGACTTCTAAATCTATGAGACCATCTGTTGATCTGTGAATCTGAAAATCCTGGAAACCTTTGTGCAAGTTGTGAAGAATAGAGACTCCAAGTGGCTTTGTCCTCTCACATGTTTGTTTATTCATTAATCAGGTGTTAAAGAGCTCAGCAGGTACTCTGGCACACAGTTATAGAGGGTTTTGAAACATTTTTGGCTTGAGCAGATCCATCAAAATCTTATCTGTCTTCTACTGCAGTTTCTCTGGGATCTCAGGAAAAATATTTTTTCAACTAATTCAGTATTCTTCAATGAAAAAAGCAAAATCATTCTTATTTTCCAAGCAGCTAAGTGTTTTCTTCACTGGCTTAATTCATTACACGTAGTATAGCTAGACAGCTGAATGACATGCGCTTAAGAAGAACTCTCTACAGAGGAACATGACAGACTGTGTCACTGGCTTCTAATATATGTGTGCTTTGGTGAAGATTGTGTTTCTGATATTTGCGTAAGCTGGGATGCCAAGGTCTTATTGCCTTGAGTGGGAGGACGAGATGATCTGATCAGTGTGCCAAGTTCCTGTAACTCATCACTTTCCATTCTCCGTGAAGTGGCATTCCCCTGCTCTGACTGCCAAAAGCTGGGTTTTATTTCACAGTCAGTCCCAAGGACGCTGTAAAATCTCACACATATTAACTGCTTGTTAGGGTAACTGCTGCAAAACTTAATTTTTGTTTTGAACTTCCTTTGAACTTGTGTTTAGCTACGAAGAGACTCTTTCTCACTCTATTATTCTTTTTCTTCTTCCTTTCCCTTCTCTTTCCCTCTACCGTACTTTGGGCATACTTCCAATTGTTTGCAAAAACTGAGTCCTCAGCCATGTACAATAAGCTTCATTCTTTAGATAGTTTAAAATACAAGCCATAAGACAGAATCAGATTTGCTAAAATAGAAAATGTTAATATATTAAATCATATTTTTTCTATGACATTGGCACTTAGATTCATGTAATATTCCCATGTAAGACTTCACTAACTTTGGAAAAATCAACATGTATTGAAAGTTATGTCTGGAACAAGCAGGTGTAATCTTGGGAAGACAAATATCCAATTGCTAGCTCTGACTTTTTTTTTTTTTTTTTCCAGCATTTTATTAAGCTCCCTGTTATAGCAACAGTCTTATGCTGTTTTTTCCATTCTGCTTAACCAGCAGATGACTCAGTCTACAGACCAAGAGAATGTAGTACAATTATAGCATTCAAAATGGTTTATGTGTGACTACTCAAAGCTTGTCTTCACTCTGTTTATTGGCTACTAGCACACTAAGCTAAATGTAAGTTAACAAATTCCTAAAAATACCCCTGGGATGAATCATCCCTTTCAAAAGGGTTCTGGAGAATGTTTACCACTGTGATGGTAAGTCACGGGGTACTAGGGAAGCCAATTTCTGTTACAGAGACAAGCTTGAGTCAGCCAAATGCTATGTCACAGATTCTGAATGCTTTGCCTGAAAGAAGACTATTACAAGTTATGTCCCCAGTCCTGAGCAGTTAAAGGAGACTGCTAAATCAAAACTGTCCTGAAGTATCCATATATCTTGCAAGCCTGACTTCTGCCACCTTCCTTAAGAAGTCAGGCTTTTATTTTTTTCTTTTTAGGAAGTTCTTTTAAAGAAGTTACTACCAGGTATTAAACAAGTTATTGTTTCCAGAAAAAGTGAAAAATAGAATCTGTTCACTTCAAATTTGGGTGCTTGGCTTTCAACAGTGAAAATCTTATGTATGCTTAAAAATTCTCTGCAACCTGGAGGTTAGACTGAGTATTTTTGAATGAATAAGATTCAAGTGTTTCATCTGTTACTTCAAAAAACTTTGTGCTTGATAGATCCAGAATTAAAGAAAAAGTGTTAGAAATCTAGTGGTTAATGAATAATGATAATAATAAAGACAAAATGAAATTAACATTGACATTTCCACCTCTATCCTGTAATTAACACCTAATAGACTATAATAGATCTACTCTTTTTCCAGATGTACATAATTTAAATTTACTCCCAGCATTATGACTTTCTACTCTGATATAATCCAATTGAATATTATTTACTGTGAATTAAAGGGTGAAGAAATTACCAAAAGCTCCATTTATAGAGATCTTTCTGTTTGCTAAACAACTATTCTATGTTTGCATTTTGATCTCTGGTAGATGGCATGAGAAAGCAAGCTCTGGTATGGTTTAAGGAGTTATCTCCACTCCTACTCACCAGTGCCCTTCTGATGGAAGCTGCTATCCCCATGTATCTGAAATACTGTAAGTGGCCATATGGTTGAATCATGGCCTCACTTTCATTGCATTTTGGGCATCCTGCTCACCCACCTAATTAACACAGGTGGTTCATTAGATGTATTTAGTAGCACCTTCAGATAACTCAGATTGGAAAGATAAGCTCTTGAAGGTATTGCTCAGAGTTGGGCAAAGAGGAAGATTAAGTGTGACACTTCTGTTAAAGAAAGAGATGACATTTAGATCACGAACTTGAATCCTGATCTACTTCAGTGCAGAAACAGATAAACTGAAACATATAAACTTAACTTAAAACCATAGCAGCTCTTCTAAATTTGCATCTTCACTGGCTGTGAGACATGGCTATGCTCTTCAGACGAATGTGGAAAGACCAGGACAAAATACTTTTAAGTAATCCCAAATTGAACAATTGAACATATAAGAACCACGTCACAGACAAGCCCTAACAAAGCCCTCTGTTGATTCACCTGGTATCTGACGCTCAGCAAAGGGAAAGAAAGACTGACTCTCACTATGGCAAATTTGAGTAAACTTTGTGACCAAGCAAATCAATGAAGTGGATCTTAAATACTGTACACTGAAAATAGGGATAGTGCAAATGAGATAATGCTTTGCCATTTTCTTCTCTGATAGCAATTGTTACAATTAAAGTGATCAGTGAGATATATCACGTGAAATTACATGGATTGAAATCTTCCCCTACACAGATCGTATATCCTGAATCTTCTACATGGAACACACTGACTGGTCAGAAAAGGTAATTCATTTTATTTCACTGTGAAATTTCCATGAATTCTTTATTTCTGAATTTAAAATATTTCTCTTTTCTCACAATGGCATACCTGAATTTTAATCATACTCTTTGCTTCCTGACTCATTTCTCTCACAACTGTGCTTTAATAAACAGACCTTATATTTGCTTTGAAATTGTTAATTTTTTTTTTTTTTTTTTTTTTTTTATTTTTAATACCTATGAAAATGCTCACATGTGCTCACATCTCTCTGGTCAGAAGGAAAGTGTTTCTCATGATGTGCTGCTGCCATTTCTGTAAGAGGCTGATCTGGGGAACTGCCTGCTGGAAAGCACTGATGTGAAAAGTAAATGAGGAAAAATCTTTAGATAATTGCCTCTCTTTGAGACTTTCTAACATGCCCCAGAACTTTTTGTGATAGTAAAGCCTCTCTCTTGATCCCTATGGAGATTTGGAGGAACGGTTGGTGTGCTGAAGTGGTGTGCTAAGGCAGTGTGCGCACCAGGAAAAGTCCCCTGTAAAACGTTGACTTTTAGGTCCATGTGAGCTGAAAGCTCTTAGCTCCAGCACTTTGTCAGATGATCCATTTGCTGTCTTTCCAAGGCTGTACTTTCAAAGATGTTCTGTAATGCAATTTCACAAAGTGAGATGCAAAATAAATGAGCCTGCAGGCAGGATGCTACTTAACAGCCTTCTGGGAGCTGTTTATCAAAGCCCAGATCTGCCTTACATCCATTCTCATGTCCATCACTGGCTATAGGAATGGCTCAGGGCACTCACTGAGACCACTGCACAATTCCAAAATTACCAAATAGTACAAATGCATGAGAGACCAGGAGATAAGTGTTTGAAAACCTTATACCTCAAAGGTTTTCCTCTCACTTTTTAGAAGGAGAAGGCACCCAACAGACTGAGAAGACCTCTCACAGAAATCAGCGTGTAATTTCCTACGCTGTGTGAAATTTAGCAGGCCTACAATTGGATATGAGCTAAACACACATGAATAAGAATAGATAGTAATGAAAAGTTGGTAATAATAAATGAATATTAATAAGCATTTTGGCAAGCAGACTACTCAAAAACTGTGTTGGCCTAGAAACTTCATGATAAATATCCCTTGCCCTCTAATACTAATTCAAATTTTGCTAAAGGAAGAAAAGAACAGATACTGATGTGAATACAAATGTGGGTTTAAAGTACTGCATATGACAAAGTGTAAGTGTGCATTTACACAAGCACAAGCTGACACCATAACACCTTCATGCTGTGATTCTTATATATTCCTACCTCACATCTGTGAAGAATTTACGCTCTACTACTTATGTCTATACTGTCTTGTAACATGTCAAGTAAGAATAGAACAACAGCAAAATGGTTTTGCATGTACCTCTAACTCAGGTTTTAAGTTTACTGAGATGGCAAATTCACAGTTTTACTCTGATTTAATGATATTAATCTTTTTTTTTTTTTTTTTTTTTTTTTTTTTTTTTTTAAGGAGTGTGATATTATTACAAGACTATCCAAACAATATCAAATCATATGTTCTGGATTAAAATTATTCATGTGCAAAGCATTAGTTCTTTGGAAAGGATCTAGCAGAAGTCCAAACAAATAATTCTCTTAACTTTGCCTGGAGTTCTCAATTGCATATGCGTATTCTATATATAAAGTCACATGAATAACAGGTTTTTCTGTTTGCTGTCAGCTCTAAAAGCAGATACAATCAATGAAAATAATGGCATCAAAGGACATTTAGTATTGATTGAAAGCAAAGCATTTTCTTTAAGGAAATGTTGAAATTAAATGTTTTCCTTTTTCTTTCCTGAATTTTTAACAAGTACAATTGAATATATATATATGTATAGTGTGTGTATATATATATATATATATGTATATATGCACTAAGTATTTCAGTGGAACTGTACATACATACGCAATGTTCTGCCTAGCATGGTTTTATCCAAATCACAGGTTAGAAAATTGCTGCCCTTTAGCAACTGCGGACAAGATATCAGCACTCATTTGCATACGAAGGTCACCAAAACTTTATGCATGACATATTATTTTCGGTTCAATGCCTTTATATCTCCTGCTTATTTTTACTGTTTTTGTCTTTTTTTTTCCCTCTCGTGCTCATTTTACTTTGGATGCACATGAGCAGACAATGAAATCAGATCATTTGTTCATTCAAAATCAAGAGAAAAAAAATGACTTCTACGCCTAAATATTTCTGGTTTTAGAGTGATTGGCAATATTATAGGCTGGATTCGTTATATTTTTCATACTTCTCAAAAATTAGTCATCTTATTGACCTGCTAGGACTGGGAATAACTAAGCAAACAAATGAAAGAGAGAGCTTTACTCTGACTGTTAGACTAAGCAAACATGACAAGAAAATCACTGGGGGAGGCTCATGCATATGTACTGTCAAGGTGCCATCTTGACAAAGTGTCTTTTTCCACTATAGCTGCATGTTTTATACTGTCAGCAGGTTTTAGAAATGAAATACACGTATTTCATTGTTAGAATTAAAATGAAAGCTTTAAAATCCTTCTCCGTAACATTTTTTCAACAAGGTATTAAGTAAAAACGCTGTTAACGCTAGAAGAGAAAATGTGAAGCAAAAGGTCAATGTGACAGGCTTAAAGAAGTGCTGCTGATGACTCATTAAAGCTAACTACAGTGAAGGTTTTTTACATTGCCTTTCCTTCCAGTGATAACATGCAGTCTCTCCAACAAGAAATCAAAACACTGAGGTCTTGACAGGAGATAAGCAAGAGAATAAAGTTCACAGGTGCTTAAATTTATCCTTCTTCATTGAAACATACAATTAAATCCCCTTAATTAAAATTGCCTTATTGTATTGCTGAGAGGGGGTTTGAATTAGGAGTGTGACAGAGGCTTGATTTCAGATGATGCTAGTGACTTCCAAGGGGGCTGTACCTGGGAGTGTGGTGGCTGTGAAGATCTAACTATGGCAGTGGGTTTCATGTGAAGACCTGGGGCACGCCTGCCTTAAGATTCACTCTAATGTTCAGATGTCATTCAAAATTTAATCTCTTATATGTATGTTTTATGTGGCGGTATCTTCATTTTGATTATTCAGGAAGTGTAATATTAACATCCTTTTCTACAAAAGGGAGAAAATGATCAGTTTGCTGCAGAAAGCAGCTATGTATTAGATGGTTTCTGATACACTGGTGGTGACTGCAGATGCCATACTTGTGGAATGAGTTAACAGTTTCAGGTGAGTGTAGTCATGCCACTCATCCTGCACATTAGGAGGTATATAAGCAGAAGCTAAACCTTAAGCTAACCAAAGGAACACAAAATTTAACACAAGGAATGTAATTTTTCTTATTTTGGATGAGGGAAAAGCAGCCTCAAACAATTTTTTCTCACCCGGAGCCACAAGCTGTTTCCTGCATGTACTTCAGGGATATTTTGTCAGATGTCTCAAAACTCCTCTGTGAGCTGGTATCAGGTTTGTGTGCATAAAGCAGGGGAAAAAATAAATAAATAAAAAATGAGGAGGGAGATTGTGAACGTAGGAACAAAGGGAGAAATATCACAGAAACTTCTCCATGTCTGTCAAACCAAGCAAAATAATTTGCACAAAACTTTGGTCTGATAACACGTGGTTTTAAATTTTCAGGGAAGGTATTCCTGGAGGAATTTTTAACTTCCAGAGTAATTATCAGCAGTGCTTTAATTGCTGATGCCTTTGGGCAGCAATTTACGTCTGTTTAGGCTTTAGATACAGTGATGTCAGTCAGATCTGTGACTGTATTCAGAGGCAATTATAACATTTGAAGCAAGGAAAATAGAAGATAAAAGGCACATCCTCCCATTCAAATTTAAGGCAATCATCTCATCCAGCTGCTCTTTTAGTAGCACAGGACTGAAAGGGTTAGAGGGAGAGCTGCGAAATTTATTAAGTGTGACAACTTTGGGAACATTTTTTTCCTTTATTCTTTTGCACAATTTTATTTATGGATGCTCACAGCTCTGTAAATGTTATTTATAATTTATTTGCACAACACTGACAAATCAGCATAAAGCATGCATTTGTTCAATTCAGCACAACCTCCCCCCCATTCTTTCTCCACATCCATCCTGCACCTCATGAAAAAAAATTGCAATTTCTACAAGTTTGTTCATGCTCCAAGAAAAACTTAGGAATATATAAAATCTATTCTGGAGTTTTTCACAACCTAACTGAAACTGAAACTAGAGTTATTTAGGAAAAAGCAATTAATGATGTTATAGTTTGCTTTGATATTTTGACTGTAATGTGTCTTATAATTTGTACTCAAATGACACACTTTAGAATGATTTTCTATTGATATTTTATGTTATGTTTTTAATATTTGACGATCTTCCTAAAATTAACTTTCTGTTTTAGGGCCTTAAGTGATGTACAATCCATCTCTCTTGTTTCTAACACCATGTGATCTTACCAACAAGAAGAAAGGCAGATAACAATTTTCCATTTTCATTGTCAGGTTGCTGATCGGTGGGGTAGTTACAGGATCAAATCAGGTCACTGGCAAAATCTACTCACTAGTGTCAACTACAGGATCCAGAAGTGCATCTCACCCATGAAGGAAGATCGCCCATCCTACTCACTTCCTACCCCCCCACAAAGCCAGACCTTTTTTGTTTGTTTGTTTTTTGCTGGAACTAGTCATCTCATAGACAGGAACATCTCCACAACACATAAAATACACAGACAAATATACAGACATGTTGCCTCAGGAAGTCTGTAACAGAGGAAGACTTTTCCTATATCCAGATAAACTGATCCATCACTCCTCTTAGAATTGCAAAGGGCAGCACAAGGCAAAAATATGTAAAAGCTACTTCAACTACAGTCAGTGTAATTATATGCTCCGTGTTCCAGAATTTCCTCAGATATACAGCAAGTGAACTCAGCCCAGCCCTGAACAGTCCAGATTCAGGTAGAGAAGTAAGATGTTTTCCAATATGTTGCAGCTGATAACATGCTAGATTATACTTCTACTGGACAGCTTTGAAACTTTGGCAAATAACTTTATCACCTTGTGTTTTTTTCCTATTCACAGATTTGTGTTATGACTGCTTTACTCCACATTGCAGTGTTTTATGTCTGCAGGTGCAAGGAACTATTAAATAATAATAATAATAACAAAAGGAAATTAGGAAACACTGCTGGCAAATGAGGCAGGATTAAAGACAACACCTGTGAACAATCTGGAAAAATAAAAGACTATGTTATATTGCTTTCTTCTTCTCTTTTTTTTTTTTTTTTTTTTT
>PPHD01016609.1:0-15475 GCA_002909625.1 Bambusicola thoracicus
GAATAAAATAAATAAAATAATAATAAAAAAAAGATGTGATCCCACCAAACCAACTGCCTCTTCATGATTACCTCCCTCACACTGCACAGTCCAGGGGCTGCATGACGAGCTGCAGGGATGCACTGCTGGGCTCTACCACAGCCCTCCAGTACCATCCAGCACTCACTGAGCTTCACAAGAAACAGTCTGGAAATGAGCACACCAAAACGTCCTGACAAGATCCAGCCTGTCCCACCCTCCAACACTTTACACTGAACAGATATAACCTAAATAAGAAGAGCTGCCAAACTGCTGACTTCGGCTGTTCCTCGATTGCCAGCCTGGCACGCTCTGAAGGGGCTCCTGGAAGCTGAGGACACGGCAGCACCGCTGAGAGGTTCCTTCTCATAAAGCTGCTGCATCACAGCCACCAGCAGGAAGAATCATCACAGAATCATAGAATCAGAATCTCAGGTTTGTAAAGGACCTACAAGATCATCCAGTCCAACCATCCTCCCACTACCACAAGCCACTAAACCATATCTCATAGCTCCTCATCCAGACGCCTCTTGAACACTGCCAAGGATGGTGACTCCACCACCTCCATGATGGGCAGCCATTGCAGTGCCTGACCACTCTCTGACAGAAAACGTTTTTCCTTACGTCTAATCTAAATCTCCTCTGCTACAACTTGTGTAGGTCGTTTGTTGCCCGGGAGAAGAGGCCAAAGCCCTCCTCATCACAACGTCCCTTCAGGAAGTTGTAGAGTGCAATGAGGTCTCCCCTGACCCTCCTTTTCTCCAGACTGAACTATCCCAGCTCCCTCAGCCGCTCCTCATAAGCCCTGTGCTTCAGACCCCTCACCAGTTTCGTTGCCCTTCTCTGGACACGTTCCAGGGCCTCAATGCCCTTCTTGTAGTGAGGGGCCCAAAACTGAACACAGTACTCGAGGGGTGGCCCCACCAGTGCTGAGTGAGAACTGTTTCAGCGGGCAGAAAGGAGCAGGGCACAGGCAGAGGGGAGAGCTGCAGGAAACCCACCAAACCACGCCGATTTCTAGTGATTACAATCTGGCAGTAAGGCACAGAACTGAGGAGTCACAGCCTCTGTGAGCAGCTGTCCCAGGTAACAACAAGGATCCGAGCGCTGCCAGCTTACTGTTCTGTTCTGATCCGTCCAGTTCACGTCAAAGCCATCGAAGGCTCGGCTGGTCACGTTCTTGTTCAGCTCTTTGGTAACGACCTCCTCCACCCTCCGCAGGAATGCCAACACACCGCTGTCATCCACACGGGCTCCTTGCTGGACGTTTCGGGCAGCGCTCCGATCCGTCTGCACAGCGGCATCTCTGCTGCTCCGCGACTGCACCGCAGCCTCTGCCGTCGCAACTTCCGCAGTCTGGCAGCTTTTCTGGTAAAAGAAGGCAGTCTCTGTGAGCCGGACAGACCCGGAGCGCCACACGGAGCCTCCCGCCCTGCCCCGGCACCCCGCGGGCACGCGGTAAAGGCGGAGCGACGGCCCGGGGAGGCCGTGCAGTGCCGGGCACATTGAGCAGTGCAGTGCCGGGCATTGAGCAGTGCAGCACAGCACAGCGGTACGCGCACCGCCCGGCCCGCTGCAGAACGGCCTCACTGGTGACGTCCCTCAGCGCGGGGCAGGAAGGCGGGAAGGAGCCGCCGCCCCCGCCCAGCACAGCGCCCAGCATCCCCGGCCGGGCCCCTCCCGTCGGTATAAGAGCACGGAGCGTGCCCGGAGCCGCCTCCATCCCTCACCGCCTCGCAGCGCGCGTTCCGGGCGCTCCTCCACAGCGACTGCACCGCGGCACCGGGCACCGTCTCGTCCGCGAACATGGCGGCGGTGCCGGCGGGAGGGGTCCCGGCCACCAGAGCAGTCGCTCCGCGCCCGCCGGTTGCCACGGAGACGAAGAGGCGCTGCTGGATGACGTCACGACACGCGCGGTAACTGACTCGCGCGGCCGCCATGTTGGGGAAGGGCGCGGAGGGGCCGTGGGCGGAGCGGGGCGAGGGCTGGCGCTTCAGCTGCGTTGTACGGGCAGGCTGCGGCGGAGCGGGGTCGGAGAGGCGTTTGCGGCGGGGGTTTCTCCTTCCCCTGTTGTCACTCTCGCGCTGGGCCCCGCCACGCCGCCGAGAGCACGAGTGCAGGCGCGGGCGCCAGGAGTTAAGATGGCGGCGGGCGGAGGGCCACGCCGTGCCGTGCCGGCGGGAGCTGTGCCGGGGGAGAAGCGCGGTGCTCGTGCCGGGCCTGCTGCGCGGCTCCCTTCCTCGCCGTGGGCGCTCTCGTCAGGGAGCCGCGGTAATGGCAGCGCGCGAGTCCGCCGTGTGGCTGAGGGAGCCCGGCCGCGCGGGAGCGGAGCGGGAAGCGGCTGCGTGCCGCCGGAACAGCGCTTTGTCCCGTGTGGAGATGCGGCAGCGAGAAATGCGTTCCTTAACCGACGAAATAAATGTTCGCCCGCGCCGTGCAAACGGTGCTCGTTTTACGTTGTTAAGCCTTTTCCTCCGTGCCGTTGCGGGCAGCGGGGCTGTGCGCTGTGCCGACTGCTGCTGTGGGACGGCCGGCAGCACCGCGCGCCTCCTGCGAGGATGTGAGGGCTTCAAAGTGGGCTTTGTCGCCTTTAATGCCCGCTGAATGCTGAGTGCTGTGACGAGAAGTGCCGAGTTTGTGCTGGGAGGCCGAATATTACAGCTCGGAGTTTACGTAGGTCTGTGTCCCAGCGAAGGCGTAGAGCAGCCTGTGTGGCTTCAGGCCCCGACACAGCGAGCGGGAAAGTTGGTGGGGTTCTGTGGTGGCGGCGGTGGCGTTTTGTGGGGTTTTTGCTTTTGAGATAACGAAGCGAAATGAGAACACACGAAACACCAGAAGTACATCCCCGTGCTCTCTGATCTCAAAGTTCCTGCCGCACATCTGTGCTGCTGTGAAGATGAGACGTAAGCAAAAAGCCCAGGGGGTGACTCTGCTTTGGCTCTGCTTTATCGCAGTCTCTTGATTTGCCGGAGCTGTAACGTGGAACCGTATTTCAGTGAGTCCTACCGTGCTTTTCCTTTCTGTCCTGGCGGTGTCAGACGCGGAGGTGTTCTGATGTGGTCGCACAGCGCTGGAAATAGGGTGGAATCGCGGATGTCGGGGAGGTTCTTACCTGCCCCGGGCTATGAAGGCTCCCTAAAGCGGCTGGAAGTCACATAGTGCTATCTGTGCTTTCTCTTCTTTGTGATGCATGAGATAAAGAGTTAGTGAGTTGTCGCTTTTGGGTAATGAGGCAAATCAGCATCAGAAAACAAGAATAAGAGAAGACCGAAGTGAAAACTGGGGAGAAAGCGGCAGGGGAAAAAAGGTGTGCGTGCTTTGTTGTGTCACTTCTACAACTCGGTGCAAACCAAATATTTCTGCTACATCTCAGTACAAATTCACCCACTAGTGGGTGCAGCAGCCGCCCTCTGCATTGCAATAAGTGAAACAATTGAGCTCTGGTGAGGCTCCAGATAGCGGAAACAGCAGACTACCCAAAATAGAGAGACGGTTGAGCTTTCCCCTTTTACCTTTTGCCCATTCCCTCCACCCCAAACAGATGCAAGTGAGGGCGAAGAAAACAACACATGTAGCTCAAACAAAAAGAGAGCACCATGAGAAGGATCTTTTGGGGCTTAGACTGGCAGCAAGAAGCTTAAAATAGGAGCAAAACCGTTGCCTTTTGCTGCTGGATGGGTTCTGCAAGGAGAACGTAACTCCCTATGTATTGTCATGTATTTAAGAAAAAATCCAAACAACGAAACTTAAATAATAACAAAGGCTTGTACCGAAGAAACATGCCACTCCAGAGAGCAGTTGTCTCCCCAGGCAATATAACCATCGAGCCCTAATTCTGTTTGCCTAATTGTTCACTACTGGGTTGCATAGCATCCAAATTTGGTTTGGCTGAAGCCCGGGTACTTGTCTATATTGCCTCTGAATGCAGCATAGATGTTGAACTGGCTTTATGCTGGTATTTCTTGCTTGGTATCCTGGTACAGGCAATACCCGACCAGTTACTTCCACACAATTGTTTTAGAACTAGGCCTTGAGGGCATTTGCTTTAGAGTGAGGATGTTTGCTCTACTGATCTAGAGGGTACCATCAGTGAGGCCCTCAGGTTTGCATTAAATGGTGATATCCGTGGAGAAAAATAATCAGGACTGTACAAACGTGAAGGCAAGAAGACAAGCAGGTATGACCCAAGAGGAAAATGACTGGAACGCCCTGACATTTGTAGCATTATTTGAAAGGATGCTCTTTTAGGTTCACCGGTAGCTCGGTGTACCCCATGCTGTTTTCAACAACAGTTGCATCCTATTGTGCTTCTGTAGATGGTGATCATGGAGTTCAAATGTAAGACCTGTAGGGAGCGGGCTGAAATCTGTTCATGTGCAGTGTTACCAGTGCTACTCCTCATCTTGCACTCCAAAAGCATCACAGGCATCTTCCTTTACCCCTGAGGTAGTGAGCTACCAGAGCTGCTGTGTTTGTTTTTTTAACAGTGGGCATTTGAAGTGTAAGCGTTGTAAGCTACACCATGCTGAACATGTATGGCAAGAGGACAAACAGGACCTGAGTCCCTAAACTAGAGCACTGCTTCAACTGTATGTGATAGATACTCTGTGGATGCATTGCTTATGTACAAATCGTTGCTGTTAGAAATCTGTGATTTAAAAAAACAGGTGTTCAGACATTCACTAAACCTGATGGAAGGCAAGGTCACCACAGCTGTGCTGCATTCAGAGCACAGCATCTGTGCAGACAGCTAGATGTTCAGCAGCTTAACGAGGGCTCAGGTCCTCGTGTGGGTTCCAAGTGTGTAACCTCAGGCTGTGTGAATCCTCCAGCCATTGCTTCTTTGGGCTCATTCATACAGGGCTTATACATTATTCTCCAACTTCTGACCTTGTTTTTCCCCCACCCCCTGCCCAAATTCCCTCTGCAAATGCGATCCCATTTGCTTTGAAAATCATACTTGAAATTTTGGCAGAAAAGATGTTGGCTCATTTCTGAAGTTCTGTTGCACATACATGCATTATATGTTATAAAAATAATCCATCTCCATCAGTCATAGATCTGTTAGGGTTTGTAGAATCAGAATGGGGGGAGGGGTCCCTTTTAGACATTATAGGTAGGATTTCTTGCACAGTACAGGTATTGCATATCCCATAGCTATTCCCACATCGATAGTAAGAGACTTTAGTCCAACGTGACACAAATGGGAAGGAGCATAGGGAAAGCTTGCTTTGTTGCAGGTGGCAGCAAGCTGCCACCACAGGAGTGTGAGGACTCCATGCAGGCGGATTCTGAACGGCAAGGAAGAGCTGGCACAGGGCCAGGAGCTATGGCATATCGAAAGGCATCCATGAAAGGCTTGGGATCCCAATTTCTGGCTGTCGTGGTGCTCCAAGTGTGGTGGCAGCTGGGAGCCTCTGCTTTGGACACAGACAAGATACTGTCAGCGATGTGATTGGCAGCAGCTCTCTCTTTTTAGACACAGCATCCCCTCATTCCTGCTGAGCTTCTATCAGCATGCCCACCATCTAATCTCAGAAATAAATGTACAATCTGCCATCCCGCCCTTAAAAGGTAGCTGACCCGCTGCAGTGCTGACAGCATGGAAGAAAACACTGAGATCTGTTAAATTAATTCTGTATTCATCATATGTGACTAAATATTATTTATCTGTTCTGTGTATCAATTTATCAACTCATACTATGTTTACAGCATCTCAAACAGCTGTTCAAATTTGAGTTGGTATGTGTGAAGTACCCGAATATCTCGAAAAGCACTGTCAAATGGGTGTTATTTGTCCAAGTAGGATCCCTTGCAGATAAGCTGTTTCTAAAAGGCCATTCTGAAATAGTTACATTCTACTAAGTTCTATCAAATTTATATTTATGGAAAGCAAGCACAATTTGTGTGATGGTTCTTGACTGCTCTTCAGAAAGTCAGATATTTAATTTTAAGCATAGGTTGCTCTGAAAGTAATGCCTCCTATTTATTTCCATGGAATCTACAACAGATGCAAAGAGTACAATAACACGAATTGATAAAGCAAATTCTCAGCTACAGAATGGCATCTTTCTACGTAGTCACCACCATTAGCTGTGCATTTTTGCCAGCAATGAGCAAGAGCCTGCATGCCAAGCTCATACAAATCTGCATCAGCAGAGGTGCCTCAGTGTCACTGCTGAAATGCACCACCCCACCAACCATCCCTCAGTGTGCTGACGCCCATGAGTTGTTCTCTATCAGCATTCACCAAGCACTGAAGAATGTCAACGGGTGCCATTTTTTCTACACAGAGGAATTCAGTTCCATACCTTTACTCCAAACACACCTCCATGTCAGACACTGTTCTGACAGACTGCCCCTCTGCTGCCATCTGTTGCAGGGCAACAAAATGGAATGGGTCATTCATTGGCAAGAAGGTTCAGCCTCTACTGCCATGCCACTAACATCGTAAAATAGGAGGCATTACTTTTGGAGCATCCTTTGTACTTTTGTTTATTAAATATGAATTATGTAAAGACTGAGTGATAATACATCATAGCTTTACTGAGACGTTGATATGTGATCTGTGAGTGGAGAATAAAACCATTTTCCTACTAATGCCAGCAAATACAGTAGAAAGGACAGTCCCATTTGCAAGGACTACTTTTGTTAATATAAACTTTACCTCCACTTAGATTTTGCATGTTGTCAGTTTAGCTGGAACAGCAAAATCATCTTACACCTGGTGCTACAGCCACTTCTGAAATGGTGAATAAGAATATCCCATTAAGATCAGTCTGTTATCCCACACATAGGGAGGAGCCTGAGGGGTCTCGGAGCACATCGTACACACAGATAACCCCATGCAATTTTACACTGCAGAAAATCTCCTCAGAAGTACGCAGAAGATTGAGCAGGCTGTTGTGTACAATTTGCTACGTCACCATTCAGTGTTTCTACTGCTGCAAAAAATGCAAAGTGATCTCTAACGACCAGGTTTCTTCTCTTCTCTAACAGATCAATTCTTTATATCCTTTAGGAGACTGAATGGTAGGGGGATGTAACAGAATGAACTACAAATGTAGGTGGTTTGTTGAGCTTTTTTGTTAGTGTTTGTGTAGGGTTCTGATCCTGGTCTAACTTTAAAGGAAAAAAAGAGCAAGAACATGACAAAGCAGGGCCCCAAAAGGCATGAATGTGGCTCTCTGTGGAAAAGCGTGAAAACAATTGTACCCATTACATGCTGGGTTTGGAACTCCGTGCAGCCTAAGCCTATTGAAATATATATTTGTAAGCGGGAGTGGTGGGGAGGGAGGATGCATCGGAATGAGGCCTGGAGCTGAAATGCTGTCGTAAAGGCAGTAGGAGGAGAGAAAGCTATAAACTGGCTGCCATCCTCACATTGAAAAAGGTCCGGAAACATCTTAATGCCAAATGTCACACCTTTCGTTCCTGTTTTTCCTTAGTTTTCCATTTAAGCAATTCAGACTTTTCCTATTTGTGTTACCAGGCTATGGAAGCTGGGTTATCTAAAGGCTTTTTGATTTTGCTCTATCCTATCCTGACAAACTCCTGTTCATTCAACCTCTATACGGTAAACTTTTAATAACCAATACGACTGCATCAGTACTGAAAAAAAAGAAGAAGAAGAAAAGAATCCCACACAACAGATTTCTCAGCATCACCAAGGCCTGGGAGAACTTGCTGCAGTGACAGGCAATTTATAAGGAATTAACTCTGACAGTCACTTTATACAGCTGATTTTCAAAGATCTGGGCACTAAAGAAGTGTTAATGAGGGTACTGAGGCTTCATAATTAATTATATTAGCATCTCTTTGTTGCTCTCTAGAACAGTAGTGCCTGGTTGACATTTCAATGGGAATCTGGTAGTACTCTTTGTTATTATTATCCAGGAGTACAGTTATACCTTAGCTCCCAGAGGGCACTGTTGCATGTAAATGCCTCTGTGAATTGCAAGAGTCTTTGGATCTCAGTAAAAGCCCTTGAAGGAGACCCTGCTGGATACTGAATGGATGTCAGTAAAATTTCTCTAGTCTGGAGTCTCTCTTCAGATATGGACTCTCCTCCCCTTTCATTTCTCCCTTCCCCCTTCCTTTCCACTGTGCCGGTCCTTCTCACAAGGCTTAAGAACAGCACTTTCTGAATCTTTAGTTCCAAACCTTTAAAGGAAGGAATACTGACCTGAACGAAACAGTGAACAGAGGATAGAACAGTCCTCAGAAAATAGGGAATATTTTTCACACGCTTGAGTTTTCATTGCAATAAAACCAGCGCTGCCAGAAGGAATCCCAGAAGTGGTGAGTCAGATAATAGACGTACGGCTGTGGTGGGAGGGAAACGGTCTCTACTTTGTTTTACACCCTCCTCAGCTTTCTTTGTAAAGGCAGATGAAATTATTTTCCAGTCGTGCCACTGCAAAAGCAAACACAGAGTTTAAAGGTTATTTCCTCTGTGTGTTTTTGAGAGTCATTACTTTTGAATCCGAAAGGGGAAGGATGACTTTTTGGCAATGATGTCGAATTCTACTCTGAAAGCTTCTCCTGCATCACCTGAAGTTCTCTTATTTTGCACACTGATATCCCACTTGCTTGTGTTAATTTAAACAGAACTAACAACAGTGTGGTTTTCTCACACCAGCTGAACCGCAGCCTTACCACAGTAAGGGCACGCTTTGATAAACGCATCTCCTATGGCAGTGAGATGGATGCAACCTGTTCCTCACCCTTTCCCCATTCATTCCTGCCATCACACGACCTTGTCTCTTGTGGCATTCTTTGTGCATCTGCAGCAGGGAACAGATCAGAGTATTAGTCTGAGTTAAAAATAAATGTTTTTCTGAGCACTATTTTTTAATTGAAATCAGGTTCCCGATTCAGTTTAACATGAGGCTGCACAAAAAAACAGCAGTGGCACAATCCAAGGCCAGCACGATGGGGAAGAGAGGAGGAATGTGGGGAGGGGGGGAGTGGGAATGTATAAGCAGGACCTTCTAGCAGAAAAATGAGTCAAACAACGTCCTCAAAGACTTCAGATCCTTCCAAGGCAGAGCCACCTCTTTGCTTTGTGTTCAGACAGCACCTTGCGCAAAGGGACGGCGGTTGCAGGACTCTCAGGACTCTCAGAGCCATTGTAATACCCACAAATAATAAGCGTTCCTACAGACTGACACAATTAACCAAATTCCACTTGCAGATCTTCATTGTTGGCAACTCGAGCAGCATTTTATGTAGCTGAAGCTGAAGCCTAGCTCTATTCCTACATTCTGTCTCTGGCTCTAATGAGGGATAACTGGATAACTCCGGCATTTAGTTAATCAATACAAGAATTACTTTTCTCACAGGGTTTTTATATTTAGCTAGATTCTTTTATGAGCTTTGACATTCTCAGATGAAAAGAATAATGTGTACAATGTATTGTTATAGCAAAAACTGTGTGTGACATCTCTCCGCATTCTCCTCCTTTTTGTTTCACCTCTTCTGTCACTGCACTCCCACAGAAAGCTCAAGACGTGCTGCGGATGTCTGAGCAACGCCAACTTGAGGCAGCAGGATTGTAAATATCATACTCACTCTTCACTGAGCAATATTCTGTGTGTTTATTTTAATCTGATATTTCCTGGAGAGATACGGAGGTTACTTCCCCCGAGAGTTCATGTATCGATAGCGCTCTCCGTAACAAGGGAAGTCCTTCATGATTCCCACAAAAGCTGCTGCCCCTGGGTAGCAATATGGATGCATATGGTATGGTATATGCCCCTGGGTGGCAAGACAATGGATGGAATACACTGTGTAAAAACTGTGGTCTGTATGGCTCTTCCTGAGGAGCCAAATCTGGAAGTAACTCAACTTGGTTTAGGATTCAGCAAGAATTTTCCTTCATAGGAGTAAGGAGGTGATAAATACGAGTTTTGAGAATTGGCCATAAAGGACTGGAAAGCAAATGTTTATAGATTCTGTTTGTGGAAAAGGTGTGTGCTTCTTAGCTTCCCCGTGAGTGGGAAAGTGAGAGATGATTATCTGAAGCTCTCTGAAGGAAAACCTACAGAAGAACAAAGTATAGTTTTGTGACTCCTCAGCATTGCTGCATCCCCACTGCTCAGATATCCTAAACCTTTGATTCAGCTTTCATACACATTTAATGGTTGGCAACCCTGCCCACAGCAGGGGGTTGGAACTAGATGATCTTTGAGGTTCCCTTCCAACCCATGCCATTCTATGATTTGAGTACTTTTGATCCAGATCTACGGTGTCTATTTATAAGGACTCTATCCATTGGACCTTCTGCCCTAGCTACAAGGAAATTAGTCTTTCTCTGGACAGAGCACAAAGCAAAGGCAAATAGCTACTTCCTGTTTATTATTTCAGGGCCTTCTACACTAAAACATAGCTGGCACAGCTATTCCAGAGTACCTCCCAGTATTAATATTGCAGTATTTCAGTCTGAAAGTGTCCGTTAGTGATTGATTGTTCTACCTAGGAATACCTTCTGTGAGTGGTCAGTTTGTCCAACAACTTCTGTTCAGAGCTTTCATTACACAAGATTGTATGTAGTAGAAGAGCCTCAAACACAAACATTAAACTGTCTACAACAGGTACTGATTAACGATCAGATCGTTTCAAATAAATCTAATGTTTTTCAGACATTTTCTGTGAAGCCATTCTAGCCGTACTGAGCTTGGCTGAAGGCTCCCACAGCCTCAGCACAGAATGGATTGGCCCTAATTCTGTCCTGCAGAACTAGTGATTGAGTATCCCTAACGAAAGGGCTCGAAGATCTGCAGGTATGAATGCATCGGGGAAATCTCAGTATCCTGCGGGCACTGCAAATAGAGAAGAACCACTCTGGCACATGCCAATACCTGTTTTTGAACAAGTCTTTTGTATATTCTAGATCCCATCTTGAGCTGTGAACTCCTCAGGCTGGAGGAGATGGATATCCACATCTGGAAGTGGCAGTAGCACATCTGGACAGGTAGATACATCTCTGTGGACAGAGACTCTTAATTTCACAATTCCTAATGTAACTTTAAGAGAATCTTCCAGTAAGCATTTTCCCCTTATATTCTGGAAGGAACAGATCGTTTCAGCTCCCTGCACTACTCACAACCCTTCGCCTTATGAGAAAGAAAGAAACAAAACATTCATAAGCACTCACAGATTTGAAGAGCCTACATCTCATGTTCAGAAGTGTCTTAGGTCTCATTGACTAAGAATTTTTTGTTTTATTTTTACATTGTTTATATATGTATATATGTATATGTATAGGCTGCCTTTTTGTCTCTAGTATCTGGGAATGAGAAAAAGTGTTAGGTGACCATCCAGCTCCTCCTAGATTGCAGACAAGCACTCCGGTAAGTTAAAAATGTTGGTAAAGGAAAGAATAAAAATGAAGTTTAGCAACTACATCTAACGGGAACTTAGCCAAAAATTAAGGGGAAAAAAAATCCCAACGGAATCATTGGATTTACTCAATTATACGACATTACTCACTGTGTTGTCTGTGCTACTGAAGCACCATCCTGCTTCAAAGGCAGTATTTAATCCGGCAGTATTTTCATCTGAGGGTTCTGACTGCAACAACTGTGAGGACACGTGGAAGATTCTTCCATCATTATCTAACCACTCAGTGCTAATGTGAGCGCAGGCTGGGAAGGACTGTGACTAGTGGAGATGAATAAACAGTTGGAGGGGAGGTATTTGTTTAATATATGTGCCAAACTGTCTTTCCAGGGTCATGGAGACTCGGCAATTCCTGGGGGCTGTCAAACTGATTACACGCAGCAAACCAGCCGGTGTGCCTCTGCCTGCTGCTTAGAGCAAGCACTGATATGTCAGTCAGACTTTACTATCAAGTACGAGCTTATATGCGCTTCAAATGTTGTTCAGCCTTCAACTCCTTGGCGTATTCAGTCATTTAAAAGCTTTCATACACTCTAAAAAAAAAAGTTGTCTTGCACTGCACTGCTAGGGGGATCTTTGTTCTGAAGACAGAGTGTGAGCCTGCAAGGCTTCTGTGGAAGACCAGGCTCTCAGTGTAGATGTACAGCTGTAGAGCGTTCGGTTGTATTTCAGCTGTGGTAAAATGATCCTTGTTTTCTATTTCTATACAATAATTTCTGTGAGATTCTTCTGGATGGAGGGCTATAAAAATGTTAAGCTGCTATTAATCACGCTGACTTGCATGATTTTATGTGTGCCCATTCTGTATAGCAGGAATACTTAGTGGGAAATTTATTCTTCATTTTTTCACACATCATTACATTGTGTTTGTGAGGATTTAGCACGTTTTCTGGCTTCACTCACCAAACCAAGGGTCCATGTTTAATAGGTACAGCTGACGTTACAAAAACTAGGCACGATTACCCATTATGTCTCTGTCTTGTAGTAATATATCTATCTAAAGAAAGAAACATTGGGAGATCCGAACTTCTGCATCAAAGAGGAGACTGTCTTTATGAATAGGCCCTGTTTATTCCATTCCTGAGAACAACAAGCAACTACCACTACACTCTATGTAAGGCCATTAATCATTATCAGGAGCTGCCAACACCCCCCAGACATTCACATATACACAGAGGAAAACGAACACGAGTTTTCTTCACTTATCTGAGCGTCACTGCCACCCTGAAGGCTGTGAAGATCCAACTCCTTTATTTGACAGCACGGGAGGACTCGTGCACTCAGCTGGAAAGGTACCACAGACAGTCCAGTTTTGTACCTTCAACCATACAACTTGAAGTTCAGAGAAGAGCAGGAATACAAACTGTAATACCAATGGAAAAAAGCTACTTGTGATGCAGGCAGCAGAGCTACTTGGACAGTGTCATTCACGAAAAAGTGCTAGTTGTCTATTACATCTGATGTAATATATACATATACAGGAGAAGGTGAGAGGAGGAGGACACCATATTCTCCAAATGCATTAACATATCTCCTATTTCACAGGATTGTAACTGTACATTTTAACCCCTCAATAGTTATTCAAGGACTGAAACTGCCTTAGGTGTTAATTACAGACAGCAGAAAACATTAGATAGAAGTGAAGGAAAGTGACTGACTAAGTATTGATTACAAAAACAAGTTTTTCTAAGTGGGATGTTTGTTTTTAGTGTTATCATGAAATCAAGCATAGTCTTATATATGAGCATCACATGTGATTTCTGGAAAACCTTGTGTAGCAGCAGATAACTCATGTAACAAGGCTTTATATCACTAGATGCCATTTTCCTTCCTTTTTAATGAAACTACATGGGCTTTAGAATCCGTACAAAGAGGAACAGTTTCAGACTGAGTTGAGAATTGTGCTGCTTGCTTTTTCACAAATACTTGAGTCATGTTCCTCCTGAGCATAAGTGTTGACAGTGCAGCAAGAACAAACAGCAAATCAATTCAGTGACAACAGCCACTAGGTGCTCTGCTCCCATCTTTCCTTCTCAACAACTACTCTTACTCAGTGGCTTCGTTTTATTTCATTACATCTCTATAGAACAATGAAGGGAGTTCAGAGAAAGCATCATTCCGTGAGTTGCTGTCAAACTGAGCCAAGCCCCAGCAGTATGTAAGCACCTGTTGTTGGGAGACCTTTTATGAATTATACCCAAAAGTCAGACTGCAGCTGAACTGCAAGTGAGGTTCTCCTTTGAAAAGCAGAAAAGACAGGCTGTAAAAGCAACTGGTCAGTTTGGGTGAAAGAGTGGAACAGACAAATCATACCTCAGGAATACATACTGCTTTATGTGTGGAAGATGTAGTAGGGAGTAAGCATATGTCTCTTTGATCATCACAGAACTGGCTTTCAATTCTACAGCCTACATTTTCAAATTGTGGATGTTGAAAGACCAATCTATAGAACAGAATAGTATATTACAAGTGATAAAAAGGGAAAAAAAGCAAACATACACCGTTGTATAGTGAAGAGATTAAAAGAAAACAGAAGAAAGAAAATCATGCTGCGCTCTTCAACTTACCTTACCTTGTCTGAGTGTGAAAACATCCATATTAATCGATCTTGGGAGATGCAGACAGAGCACAAGAGAAGCTTTGTTGCTGTGTTGGTTATCAGGAAGGCCTTGAGACCACCCTCGAGGGGAGAAGTTGATCATCTTGCACTAAGCTGTGATGCTTTGTTGCTTTGTCTAGCGCAGGTGGCAGCTCCTCTCCTGTTTGCATGGGAAAACACAGTGCAAACTGTGGTTGTGCCACAGCAGTTGTGGGTGGCACTGGGAGCAGACGTAGCCGGCAGTAAGTGACAGCAAGGAACACAAAGGAAAAAAAACCTTGGGATTTGGAAGCAAGAGCTGTGAACGGGAGGTGGGATACTATAGTGGGGCCTCTGAGGAGGCAGGAGCTGATCCAGGCCTTGTTGGCTAAGTGCATTGGAAGGGCAACTTGAGGAGGCAGCCAAGGAAAGGAAAGGGAGGCAGGGAGAATGTGAGAATGCTGTGTGACTGGAAAGCAAACCACAAAGGGCAAGTTTCTACTTCATCAAAGCTGTGTCTGTTTCTTAGCTTGATCTGCACCATAATATTCATTTGCGAGCGATACGCTGCATTTTTGGTAGAAAAGAGTGGCTCAGCTGTTACTTTAAGAGCAAAACAGGGCTCACTGTAGCTATGAGGCTGCACTGAGCTCTTCCACAACAGGTGGAAAGGGACAAAAAGGGTTATTTAAAGGCTGCTTGCCCTGGTTGCAGTGGCAGGTGTGCTGGCAGACGCTGGGGCTCAGTGACCTTCTAGGGCTGTGCTCCCACTCCAACGGAGTGGGCTGGATGTGACTGACAGGGACTCTGTGCCCTCAGAACGTAACGTCTGAACTCCTCTGAGTCATATTCCAGCTAGAGGCGGCAACGCAAAGGCAGCGGCCGCCATGTCCGAGGGCCACTCCTCAGGCAGTACAGGAGATGCCGGTGCCGGGCCAGCAGGCGACATCAGGCAGTGAGGCTGCTTGGGGCGGCTGCGTCTTAGGATCATCGGTGCCAAACATTCACGCAGACGTATTTCCCCTGCGGGACCTCTGCCGGCCCCTCATGACGACGGGATCACCCCGCCACGGACGGCGTCTCCACACGGGCCGGCGGGTGCCGCTGAGGAGACGCCCGCGCTTCGAGCGCGGCTCTCACGGTGAAGGTGCGCGGCCACGTGCGCCGTGTGACGGCAACGGCGGCGCGCACGCATGCGCATATCGCCCTCAGCCGCTCCTCACATGCACACCTGCGCGCGCCGCCGCCCACCCCACCCCCCCCCCCATCGTCTCCCTCCTTCCTTCTCTTCTCCCGCCTCTCGCGCCGTCCTCTGTGTCTCCGCGCCGAGCCCCGCCTCACGAGAGCGCCCGGCGCGGCCAATGGGCGCCCAGCATGGGGTGGTCGGCGGGGGCGGGGCTCGGGAGGAGCCTCTCTGCGGCTGCGCGCGTGCTGCCCGCGGCGGGAGGCGGTCTCCGCGCTTGCGCGCGGCGGCGC
>PPHD01016610.1:0-15473 GCA_002909625.1 Bambusicola thoracicus
AGTCATTTTCTTACATGGTATAGTGCTGAATATTTAAATGAAGGCAATTAGGTATTAGCTCCAGTGGAGCTTGATCCACTGGCTAGTTCTGATTGAGAGCACTTGCTTCAGCTCTGGGTTAGGATGATGATTATCTCTGCTTATGCGCTGCTTTGTTGCATGTGCCTTGTGGATTACAGTCGTATATTGGCTGTGGCTTTCAGGAGGACCTGTCTCCAGTCTTGGGCATTGGGAAAGCCCCTTGGAAAGTGTCTGTTTGCTTAAGTCTGACATGAAGGCTCCTAACCTCTGTGGGGCTGGAGCCCAGTTTCTTGGGTACCTGGGAGCAGCCCACAGTGTGACTCCATGCAATCGCTGAGGCATAACAAGTGTTTTCTTCCCTTTTGTTCAGATAGTTCTAACCAAATATTCTTCAAAAGGAGACATTCAAAGCTTGCCACATCACAGTGCTTAAGTGCTGTGAATCACAGAGGGGTTATGTCTTCCTATCAGGCTGCTCTCTGCATCTCAAATGTGATACAGCTCACATTAATTGCTTATCCCATCCTGCTGCTTATCCTGAACTAAGTGAAACTGTTTCTCTGTGGTGGATTCTCGTAAGGCTAATTAGCACTTAGTGGTAAATATACATGTGGGGTTGAGATTCAGTGTATAATAAGTATCTGTTGGATGCTCCTCCATTAGCGTAAGAGATTAGCATGCACCTGCATAGCTAGGCTCTGCTGTATTTAGTTGTGAGCAATGACTTGCTTGCTGCATTCCAGCAGTTCTGGTTAGGGTGATTTAAAGCAGCAGTATCTAGCTCAGGAGGAAAGAATATTTTTGAAAGAGTATTGCTCTCCCTGGAAACATCTGTGCTCTGGGGCTGCCAAGACCAAATGCAGAAGGCAGAAATTTCAGGTCACAAGAGCTGTAGTTTCACAGAAAACACCTCTAGCTATCCAGAGATGAAACACATTACTTCAAAGCTCCCAGCGCTCCTCTGTCATCTCTTCTGGTTTTAAAAATGTTTAGTTGCTGTAAATGGGTCAATAGCAAGAGTTTCTATTTACATTGCTTGTTGTTTTCTATCCTCTGGTGATGCTGTGAATGTTAAATTAAAATCTTGTGGATAGGCACCTCAAAGCTCAGTCTGGAGCTATTATCTACAGCAGAAAATCAGAGAGGCTTGGTTTAGTCTTTGGACTACAACAGATAAAAGGCAGTATGAACACAGCTTCCGCTCAAAGCTTTCTTGCACAAAGAGCTTAGGCTTTATGTAATTAAATTAATCAAAATAATGAATCAAACTGCACTTTTTTAATCAAATATCTAAAATTTAGTGTAATCTGGAAGGCTTGCTAGGATTTTAAATAGGTGAATTGCAAGGTTTGATGTAGCTCTAGATGCCATCAAGCTTTCTCTGGTCTCAATATTTGAATGCGAATAGCCTTCTAAATCTGTACTTTCCCTTCAGCCTCTATTCACTGGTGTCAAAACTTACAAGACCATTCTTGTACCAGTTTGGCCTTCCTCCAACCCACCTTCTACCTCTGGTTTTGAACACCTCACATTATGACTGGAAGCAAAAATGTTTGCTGAACTGTCCCTATTTCCACCATAGCTAGTTCTGCAAACTGGGCTGTGTTTGTTGAACATGAGGTTGCTGGTAAAACTGGTCAAGCTAATTTTTTTTGCCACTGAAAATCTCATGCTTTTTCATCTTGTCCTCAAATCTGTGCTTCTCTGATCACTCAGCAAACCTGTAATGACCTAGAAAGCTATCAAATGGAACTACCCTCTACCCCTTTGACAGGTGACCTAATCCCCAGGAATTGTGGCATTTTAAGAACTGTTTATTCTTTAATGTTGATTGATTGCTTTAATGTATATTGTTTTCCTTTGTTTCACTTGATAATACATTTCACACATCTAGAAAAGCTATTTAACCCAGGCTCAATAGCTACTGTTCAAATTCTTACAAAGCAGATCTGAGCTAAACCCACAAATTAGACTTAAACTTATTAAGCCCATTTGGCTCAATGCATAGGAGCACAAACAGCATAACAGAAAGGCTGTTTGTACAGTGCACTGGGAGAAGATTTCACTCAAAATGTTGAATGTTAATGTGCAGAATAAGTTTTCACTGAACAGAGCCAACTGACAGCTGTCACCGAGGAAGAAAGTGAAGATGTGGTTTTAAAGTTGATCACTGAGCCTGGATGCAGGGAGATTTCTCCGTATGAGAATTAATAGCCCAGAACTCAAGCAGAATATATGGGGGAAAAAGGGTAAATCATCTCAGTAAGCAGCTACAAGACACATTTTGAGTTCATAACCACATTCCTCCAACAATTTAGTGACTTCAGGATGTGGGCAGTCTGGCTTTTAATTCCTCTTCTGAAGTCTGAGCTGTCTTTTATGTGTTCATCTTACCTTCATCAACAGCACATACAGGTAGTGCCATTTGAAACTGCTCCATGGGAAAACTTACTTCTCGATTTTGCAATAAATGAACGATTTTACGAACTGTGAGAACATGAAGACACCACGTAATTTTTTTTTTATGAAAAGGATTTGAACAGCGCTTTTCATAATGCCTCAGAAACAAAGAAAAACATTTCTAGAATCATAGAATCATTAAGGTTGGAAAAAGCCACTAAGATTATCTCGTCCAACCACCAATGCATCTCCACCATGAGCTCTAACCATGTCCCGCAGTGCCACATCTATGTGTTTCCTGAACACCCTCAGGAACTGTGTAGGCACAGTAAAACTGGGCTCTCCAAGAGTCTCCCTGCATGTTGTTGGTGATGTAGCTAGAACTTGGTTTGGCCATCGGTGGTTTGCATTTCACCTGTCCTCAGTTTGTAACAATCTACCAAGACAAAGCGCTATCAAGCCAATTTGTCATTAACTGTGACTGACCAAAATTGCAAGGGTTGTACTACAGGCTTTAGCAAATAAACATTATTTTATACAACAGACGTGAATACATGTTTTAATGAAGAGGTGATTCATAATGAAAATATTATTGACTTTGCTGATATTAAGCAGGTCTGCCATATGCTGCATCTAGTCCTTCAGATGGCTTCAAATTCATTTTTAATTTCTCTAAGTTATGCATATTAACAACAGATGCTGAATTTTAAACGGATCTAATAACTGAGAGGAAATCGTTCCAAAGCCGAATGTTGAGGGTTTTTCTTCTTAATGATTCAAAATAAGTTGTATAAATAGTTACTCAGAAAGTAGTTTTTAATTAGCAATATAGCTTACAAATAACTCTTTCACATGGCATTCGGATTGCTTTCATCTCAATACTGCCAGATCTGTATGCAATTTCCACAGGCGCCACTGCTGAGGGGTACATTGGTTGAACACTCAGAACTTCACCCCAACTTTTCAGCCATTTTTTTAAAAGATTCCTTCCTAAATACATTCCCCCCCACAATTCAGCCATCTCCGGACCAAATGCAAGCAGTTCTGGGGCTGTGCATATATACCTGACTTACCTTTATTTAGACTTGTCATATTGCTGAGGGATGCAAGGAGCAATGCAGTAAGGCTGCTGAGTTGAGCTGGCCCACTGCAAGTGAGAGGCCATGCTCACCAGAAGGCTTGAATAGTTCTTTCTGCACTCAAGCAGAAATGCAGCCCCTGGCTGGTTTCAGATGTAACCTTTGGATGATTATTTTTTGCTTGAATGCAAAAAATACTAATTTTTCCCTTTTTTTTCTTTCTTTTTGCCTCTGCAATCCCTAGAAAGACGTGCTGCACGGTGCAGCGCACTGCTTCTCTGTTACCTCCCAAATGCAGCTGGTTACACAAACTGGAGAAATAGGATGTGCTATAACCTTTGACCATGAGCCAAAGCTGCTATTCTGTTCCACTGCCACACAGCCTCTAGAGAGTTCACCTCTCTTATTGTGGCCATGATGGGGGCAACTGAACACAGCTCCCTGTGGCTAAGAAGCCACAGAGGGAGCAGGGCCACTTCAGATAGGTGCAAGCCCTCCTGTTGCCCAGCATCACATCACCAGCTGCTGCCAGATGTGATCCCAACACTGGAATCCCCAGCTGTGCAGAACCAGTCCTCAGCACCATGCACATCACCAGAGCCAAAATCCCTCCTGCTGCTGTGAGATGAAGGGTGCCATTGTAGCAACCTATCTGGAAACCAACAGTTGTGATTGGCGGAGAGGGTAATGTTGCTGCTCCTTTGCAAAGCACCAAGCTGCTCCCCACAGCCCTGCTCAATGCTGAGTGTCACCAGCGCCAAATGGAAATGTAGGAATTGTAAGAAATACAGATGTTGGAATTAGAACCATCTCCTCCCGCTCTTTTGTGTTTCCTGCAGAGGAAAAAATAAAGAATAAAAGAGAAAGTTACAACTTAATGGTGTTAATTAACATAAACGAGATGCAAAGAATGCAAAACCCAGTCAGCTGCCGATAATGGTGATCCTAAATTGGTTTCTGGAAGGCTCCAGACACAAAGCAGGGAGCTCCTGAGTGCATGTTTTATTATTTATATCAATTACTAACTTAATTAACTTAACTTGACAAAGCAGGCTGCTGAAAGACAAAGCAAGCAACACCAGGCAAGAAAGCCAACCCTATCAGCTCCTTGTCAAAGAGATCCCAGAGAGGCACAACTCCCATTGACAGCTATTTTAGCTTCATGCCCTCGACACCTTGCTTTCTGGATAATTCATCAGCACTTCGTAAGGAGGTAGCCTGGTAGACTCATCGCTAGCTGTAAGCCATTTAATCCATCCCCTGCTGATGGCACTATCCCTGAAGTGGAGAGCACTTAGATCTCATTTCCTTCCCTGGGTAGAACCAAAGCAATGCTTCCTAATTTCAGACAGCTACCAGGGTCTGAATATCCTGGAGGCTCTTGTCTATATTTTTTGTTATTGTTTTGGGTTGGTTTTTTTTCAGTTGATCAATGTTTTCGAAAGGCTAGAGGTGGAATGGGAGAGCAGGGAGCAGAGAAACGTGTACAAAACAGGGTTGAACTAAGCCTTGTGGAATAAACCATCTGGTCACATCTACCTGGTAGGAATGTCCTCATTTGTAGCTTTTCAGATGGAGAGTCCAGAGGTAAACATTTGAGTTATAGTTCTTCATGCAGAAATGCACACAATTTCTGTCCGAGCTCTTCTCATCTGGTGGGCAGATTGATGGATGTGCTGCACAGTGCTGTCCAATTTGGCATTTTTTCCCAGCTGCAGGTGTACTGTTTTCTGCTTTTATCTGTACCCTGCATTCTCTTAGACTTCTAATTATAGCTCACCATTGCCAGCTCAACAAGCAAGATTCACTCAATTAAAACTACACAGAGCATCTGTTGTTCAGCTGGTATGAAAAACATCAGCTTTCCCCATCTCTCTCATCTGAGAGGCATTCACTGTGGTCCTGTATGGCAGGGCCTGCCTCTGTCCATCCCAGGTAATTTGCCATTCCCCAGATACACCTCCCGAACTTGATACAAATATAACTCTCATCGTTTTCTTCATCCAGGTACAAGGAATGAACTTAAATCAATGCACCTCTCAGACATTTTAGTCTTTGGTGACTGGTCTGGGGGGCTGTGAGAGACCAACTCTACCCGACCCTGAGGTTTAACTGTTGTTTTGCTCTTATGGCTTGATTTAGGATGAGAAGTAATGGCCAGGGGAAGTTCAGGATGGATACTAGGAAACATTTCTTCTCAGAAAGAGTGGTAGTGCAGTGGCACAGTCTGCCCAGGGAGGTGGTGGGGTTACTGTCCCTGGAGGCATTCAAGAACTGTGGGGATGTGGCAATGAAGGACGTGGGCAGTGGGCATGGTGGGGATGGGTTGGACTGGATGATCTTAGTGAACTTTTCCAACCCTGATGATTCCATGTTTCTATGATTTCAGATTTAGTGCCCTTTGTTCTGATAACCTGTCTTTTTGTTTCTGCTCAAATACTGATTTACATTTTGACATTGCTCATAGGTGCATCACTTTTTAATCCTGTATTTGACCACAGGGAGTAGCTTACGTCTAACCAAGCATTTCTGCATCTACAGTCACTAAAAATGCAGTGTATTTGCTAGAATGATGCCCTAGGAGTCCCTCTGAGAGCTAGCTTCAAATTGTAAAGCTGTCACATGTGCTGTTTTAGTCTGTGCTCTTTACTCTAAATGCAGACATCCCATCCTCTCCTGTCTCTTCTCACTATCTCCTTCTATATCTCCTTTTATCTCCTCTTTTAAGATATATAGAGCCTTCTGAGATGCCCGGCCCCAACAATATCTTCCCATTTCCATATTCCCTCATGTCCAAAGTCCTCATTGTGCCCTGACAACCGACCTTTTAGTAAATGCCTTATGATATCTACCTGGAAACACCACACCACATGTACACAAATTCCACTGTACATCTAGGGGTATTTTCCAGGGCCTGGCGTTTTGCAACAGACCAAGGAAGCATCATAAGCTGCATGTATTTGCTGCTGTAAAATGTAGACACATAGGTATCTACCTGCCAAAGCTCTCCTGGTCCATGGAAACAACTCATATGAAAACCCAGCAGACAGGGAGCTCAGTGCTCTGCTAACCTCACTGAGCACTCACTTCAGCTCAGACACAGTCCTTGCTCCATCCTTCACTATGAGAGTCCTTGGATTTGAATGTAAACAAGAAACAATGAAACCCCTTGCTGGGAAATTTAATAGGCTCACCAAGTTTAGAACTGCACTACTTTATAAAATCAAACCATGTAATAATTTCTTAAATTGTAATTAAAAATTATAGCACCAAAAATACTGCAGCGATGAGCCCTGGTCCCTCAGAGGAGCACAGCAGCTCCCCAGAGAGGGGTACAGATTAGAAAACACATTCCACATGAAGGCTTTTACTGTAATTATTTGCATAACTGGATTAAAGAAGTATACCAGTGTGCCTCTAAATCTTATTATTGTTTATTACTCTGGATATCAGAGAAAACAGTAATTACATTTAGCAGAGATTTCTGGGGCTGTCTAGGTTCAGAAGTGAGGCTGTGTGAGCATATCCACAGTCACTGCTGTGGCCAATGGGACTGCTGAGAAGACAGAAGGAGCCTCAGGACCTAAAGACAGGACCATCCTGGGCTGTTTCAGCAAAACCTAATCCTGCAGGTGACAGTCCAAATGCAGTGTTAGCAGCAGAGTCCCAAGTGCAAACACAAGAGCTGGAAAATTCAAGGCATGCACATGGTGCACCTGTCCTTATATGAGGGTGCCCACCATGCTGAGTACTTCAACATGCAGCCCTTGGTTCTGCTGTGAACACAGCTCTAGTGACTGTTGATAGCAAAAGCACATTTGTAAGAGTTAAAAATAAAAGACAAAGAAATTCAAGATCTAGTTTGCTTCCTTCAGCCCTTTACAGCAGCCATCTGCAGTCACTAGCATGCAAGACAACATTAGTAACCAAACTGTGGTGTCTGGAAATGGGGATAGAAATGTGGTGGGGAGGAAAGAAATAATGTCAGGCCTGCAGTGGTTAACAAAGGTTTTTCTAGTTACTCCACTGCACTTTGGATCACTGTAATGAAGTGTTGTCTGTATTTAGTGCATGGGGTTGTAAACATTAAGGGTCATCTCAGTGCTAATTAGCCTTTACAAATTGACAAACAAAGAACTTGAAGTAGCACAATTCCATAAAAGAAAAGTCCCCAAAACTCAGGATTTTGTTGTTAGTTAAAGCTTCTCATGTTAGTGCTCAGTGCTTGCTCTCGGTGTTGTATTCACTGCTCTTTTCTACAGACCCTCGAAGCAGAAGCCAAAAAGCTCATTAAATGTGGTTGGTTTGTCAAAAGCACCTTTCAGTAAGACATTCAGATGTCGAAACCACAGTAAGCAGGGCAGCTATACTTAATCACTGAGTGAATGCAAACAGTGCCCACCTTAGAGAGACTTCCCTGTTTCGGTGTTGCTGTAATCAGCTTCTAATAATCAGTTCCTCACTGCAGGCCAAAGGATGGCTTGAAATTGCAAGGAAATTTGTGAAAAGAGATTTCAAATGTTTTTCCCAGTGTGTGCATTGACATCCCTGTATTTTTCAACCAGAATAGTTTACTGAATGTTGATGAGCAAAATGGTACAGTTTCACAGTAGGAATGCATTTAGAAACCGGTGAAACCATAGTATTTTTCTTCTCTCTCCCCCCTTGCCTCTTTGCCATGCCTGGCAGCACATGCATCTCTGGCCACACACAGGTACAGCAGGTTCAACCTGGCTGAAAAAGTACAAAACTGCCCCCTGGTCTGTGCTTTTTCTATAGCTGGGATATCAAACTGCTCCCCATGTCACTTAATGTTCTGGCTGGAAGAAGCCTCTTCAGAAAAGATGTCTGGTGTCACAACTTCTTCCCTGATTCTTATCACTTATCTCAGATATTTTCAGCTCAGACAGGGGAAAGAGACTAGGAATCATTTGTTCGATTATAGCTTTTAACTCCCTCCTTCTATTGAAAGGTGAATGTCAAAGGAAATTGTTTCCTCCCAGGAGACTCCTTCAAAAGAGAGCACTTACCACTCTGCTTTCTGACAAGCCTTTCTTCTTTTGGTCACGCAGTGCTCATCACAGCTCAGCGACAACAGCCCCTTCTACCCACCATCTTTTGAAGTGCTCTTGAAGGCCCTATCAAGGTCTCTGGCTGCCTCTGGAGATCAAAGCTGATGGCAGCATTACCCATTACACACGTCAAAATCTGTTCCTCAAGGGATGAGCAGAAAGCTTCTTGTCTGACAAGGCTACGCTGATCTCCACTGACTGGGAACATGGTCACCTTGCTGAAGGGTCAGCAAATTGGGGTTATATGAGACAACGGCAAGCACACAACTCAGTGTCTTCTGGCATATCATAATGTCCTCCTATTTTGATGAGTTTCCACACAGTTTCCAGCCTGACCACCCTTGATGGAAGCATCAGCAAATTTACCAGGTGACTGTGCTAATAGGCTGTCAGTCACTCTGCATCAGCCATGCCTCACCAAACAGCTTCACTCCTGCCTTGTTTGCCCCCTCCCAGCAGTACAGCTCATTTCACTATATGCCGTGATACAGCTCCCAAGACACAGCAGCTTTGGGATCTCACAGCAATGCTCCCAGCAGCCCTGCTCCCTGATCACAGTGTCAGCTCTGCACAAAGTGCACTTCAGAGAGCTGAGGCTGTTCTTCATCATGGTCATCATGGAGAAGATCTACAGAAATACTGCCAGTCCTTTACTCTGAAACTCATGCTAGTGTCTGTATTCTGGGTAGATAAACAGATTTGATTTCAACCCAGTCCAAAGATTTAATCCCCTCACTGCGGTATCAAGGTCTTATATTCATCACTGTTTCTCCCTGTTCCCACATCTATGCTGCCAGTGACATGAAAATGAGATAGGAAAGATTCCTGCAGTTTACATAAGGGGATTTTGTTGTTCTAAGATCTCCATGGCCTCTAGCTCCCATCAAAGAAAAAAAGACATCTGGGGATATGATCTCTGCCTCTCCTTCTCCAGTAGTGCTGGAAGTGCTGGGGAAGTAACCCATGAGACATGTGGTGTTATGACTGAGCCCCCAGGGATGAACATTAGCAACCAGAACCAATTAAAAGTGGAAATGACTTACACAGTTGCAGGAAGCGCAGTCCCACCAGCTCTTGTGTTTACAGCACCACGCTGGCCATAATGCAATTTGTAGCGGGTCCAATTTTCTTCTTTCTCCAGGCAAACATTTTCTTCAGCTCCCCCCTAAAGCTGTCATGGAGCCAGGCATAGAGGAAGGCATTGGTGCAAGCAGACATCATGGCAAACCAGTGGCACAGCAGCTGGATGAAATTGAAGTACTGCTTGTCAATTAAACTGATATCTATGTCCTTGATCATGTTGAAGATATGCAGAGGCAGCCAACAGACTCCAAAGGCTGCCACCACTAAGACAAGCAAGCGAAAAGTCTTTCTCCTTCTTGCCCGGTCCCATTCAGCTTGGCCTTGGGTGACGTTGCCTGGGACCACTCGGTTTTTCAGCTTGACTGAGATTCGCAGGTAGGACAGGGAGATGACGGCCAAAGGCAGCACATAGGTGATGATGAGAGTGCTGTAAGCATAAGCCAGGCGATCTCTTTTCATGTGGAACCAAAACTCCTCGCAGATGGAGAAGTCCAACTCTGGGAATTCTGCATGATAAGTGTGGACCAAGGCTGGGGCAGCCAAGGTGCAGCTCAGCAGCCAAATGGCAGCCAGGATATAGGCACAAACAGGGATAGTGAGCCTCCTCCGGAAGGGGTACACCATGGCGTAGTACCTATCCACAGCTATGACAGTCAAGGTGAAGACAGACACAAACACAGTGACGGGTTGCATCAGGAACACAAAGTAGCACATGAAACGTCCGTACACCCATCCTCTGGGCTCAAAGGCATACGCAAGCGTCAGGGGCACACAGGTTGCACACATGAGCATGTCTGAGAAAGCCAGGTTGCCTACCAGAAAGTTGGTCACATTGTGCATTTTTTTCGTTTTGCAGATGACATAAATAAGAAGATAATTCCCAATGACACCAACAAAAACTACTAGGGAGTAACAGGGGATGATGAGTGGCTTGAAGGACTGAACAAACTGGAGCCCTGAGAATAAATTGCTGGCGTTGCTATGAATTGCAGAGAGGAAGCTCTGGGAGGTTAAATTGTCCGAATTCATCATTTCCCTCCTTTTGTCGTCTGCCATCAGCTAAGAGAAGTAGTTACCACTGCATTGCTCTTGCGCTCAATCAGTGAGGATAATGAATGGATTACTGGCTGTGCAGAGGTTGCCACATGGATAGTAAACAAGCATCTGTAAAAGCAAAAGGAGAAGTTGTAATCCTCAAGAGGCAGCTTTCAGCAGTTCCTAGGAAAAATCAAATACAGCCAATTTCCATTAAAGTCTTCCTGTATTTACCATTAAATCCAGGTTTTGACAGCATACCACTTAATAAACATTTAATGCAGGGAGTACTTACTGAAGTGTTTTTCTAATCCCATATGATTTTCCTGTGGATGCCAAGGAGTGCCCTAGATGTCTGGCTTCTGCAAATCCAAGAGCGTGTGTGTGTGTGTGTGTGTTAGAGAGAGAGAGAGAATAGATGAGTGAGAAAGAGAGTGATGCGCATTTACAAGCTAAGTGCAGATCAGTGTTTTTAAACAGTCTTCACTACTAGGTCATGACAGATTTGTCTGTAAGCTTTTATCCCTATTGGCTGCCCTGAGCATTACGTTGCTCTTTGCGTGTGTCTTACTGATAGTAATTAGTTCTTGAATACACTTTCAAGAATTCCCCTTTCTTTGCAGTATGTCTGTACTTGCCCTTCCCAGCTAGAATTAAATTTGCATTCATTAACACGAGCCTGCACAGCATCTAATCCCAGATCCACTTTGTCACAGTCCTCAGAGCGCCCAAAAAAGCTACCTGTAAATTTGCTGCTGTGATGTGACCGCAAAATGGAATTCTGATGACATGCAGACACCAATGAGTGCTTACACCACTAGAGGGACTCAGCTACGTACCTGGAGAATGAAGTTATGCCTGGAAATGAGCACTGAGCATGGAACATAAAGAATCTTATTTTCTAATGGTGTTAAAATGTTTGCTCATCCCTGGTGAGTATTTTCAGTGGGGTTTACACATCTTTAAGAGTACAAAGATGCAAAGATCTCAAAGGAAATAACAGCAGCCAAGCAGCATAGCTGTAACGGCTCACCTGTAGTGATTACAGCAAATGGTCTCTAAAATTGCAGCTGCACAAATATAGTTGGGATGTTCCTTAATTAGGCATTCACCTTAAGAAGATACTAACACACTAAACAGCAAATGCAAACCAGTCTCTAAAACAGCATTTTGTTTTGTGTGGTTCAGGCATCAGAAAACAAAAGATCAGGATAGGCGTGCAGGGAGCACACATTAAGCAAACATCAGCATCAGGCTCATACTTACTGTCCTAATTCTCCCTTTACTCCCTGCATTTCAACCACTTTGGGACCAAGATTTCTGCTGCTTAAAAAAAAATAAAATGTGAAGCTCCACAGTTTCCATTTACATTCACTAAAGATACTTAAAAAAAAAATAATAATAAAAGAGAATGAAAGGATAAGGGAGCAGCCTAACAGCTTTTGAGTACTTCAAAGCAGGGAACACTGCAAGGTTTTGCAAGGCACTGAGGGGATTTAGCCACAACTACAATGGGCAGTTTATGTCCTAATATCTTTGACTACTCAAGAAAATATTAACCCAACATTTTCTATGAGGCTATTATTCTCTCAGTTTGATGGGAAGAGTGATTACACAAATCAAAAATTGAGATTTCAAATGTGTCATAATCCTTTCTCTATTCTTAAAGAGGAGTTAATCTTGTGTAGCCTTTGCTGAGACCCGAGCCATTCTGCCACAAATACTTATTGATGGATAAGCATTTCAAACCTAGTAAGTGCTGATTTTGCAACCACGTTTCTGACTGGATTATGCTATGGACTAGAATATGGCCATTATTCCAGCCCGAGGGGAGAGCAAGTGTGTAACTGACGTGCTCAGAAGTACCATCCTTCACTTTATGGACATAGTGACCTACTCATGACCCGCAGAAAAAATGGGATGCTATATCCCACTTTGGAGTCCAATCTCATATATCTGAGCTGGGAGGGACCCAGAGGAATACAGACCTTATTTGTCTCTACATACACAAACCCAGAATAACAGGAGGATTTGAGGGTAATGATTCCAAAGAGGAATCCTACTTTTTTCACCATCCCACATGACCAAACTATTTTCTTATAAGCAGAATGCTGCAAAACCATTTCCTTACACTCATAAATACGTTTGTTTCACTTAGTGTGGGAGAAAACTGATCTCACTCCTACTGTGGTCAAACTGAGCCTTTTAGATGATTTCTGTAGGCTTTGGGCTGGGTCTCTCATACAAGCCAAAACACACAGAAAAACAAACAGTGAGCATTTGTAAACAGACTGCATACTGCCCACATCCAACTGGAATTTTGATGCTTATGCTAGGAAAGAAGGCTTACAATAATGTCAGTGCCCACATAGTACTTGAAAATCACATTTAACTTTTCTTTCTCTTTCTGAATAGCTGCATAGTGGATCCAATGAATATCCTCATTGCATTCCTATGAGAGAAAGGTTTATGCTTTGCTATGTGAGAATAGAAATCAAACAAAATATCTAAAGTAGCCTTCAAGATCACCTTAATGTCCAAGTTGCAGAAACCTGTAAGCAAGTTTAAACGCTCTTTTATTTCAAGATGTAGAAAACAATCTTCATGCATTTTCTCTGATCTTTGCATGTATTTTCTTCACCTCTGAAGCCAGAAACTGGTTCATCCTCTGTTTGAAGGCTCCTATCTTAAGTCTGTTAACGATTTTCTGTTTGTTTTGGCTTCAGGCAGAAAGTTTCCTCAGCTCAGCTGTATTCTAAAGCCAAGACCCAGAAAGATAATATTTACTAGGGGACTGAACAGAAAAAGTATTTTAACCCCAAGAAATCCTCTTTTGTCCTTTCAAAACTGCAAATATTAGTCTTGTCTAGAATTTCCCACATTAGATGAAAAAGTCCTTCATGCAAGTCTATTTCACACATAGAATATACTTATTTAAAGAGGAAAGGTCACAGAAACTGCAAAGTGTCTCATTAGAGCTGTTTTGCCATTCCAAGTGTGTCTGAATGTCACACATACAGATGCTGCTTAGTGTCTAATTGAAACCCTTGTCTTCCTTGAGTCAAGGGAAAATGTGTGATCTGAAGACAGATCAACAAATCTTCACAGAAATGTTTCACGGCTGCGCTTCCATGAACTCTCACACTAATCTGTCCAGCTCTGTATGGACAATGAGCAGGAACACTGTTACCTGTTGCGAGATGAACTTTCATCTCATAAAGTGATAACCTCCCACTAGAGCACTGAAGCTGCTCTGTACGTGCATGTTTAATCACCCCCAGTTTGTGGACGAAACATGAGATCTAGTCCTAATAGCTACACTGGCAAAATTAACGGATCTTCTTAAGTTAGGAGGCCCTCTTCTGTTCCTTCAGCTTTACAGACTTCCAAAAGATTTCTTCCGTCATTTGAGCCTCAGTTGCAGGTGTTGGTTTTCTATGCTTGTGTTCCTTTGATACGAGTCTTTTCTGTAATAAGGAGATAAATAAATAAATAAATAAATATTTGTTACCACATAAGTCCTTGATAAAGCCTTTCATATTCTTCCAGAGATGTCTGCTAGAAAGCAGAACAGGTAATTCTTCCCTACATTAAAATTTTGCCAGCATTGAAAGAAGCAGAGACAAGGGTTCCTTTGCCAATTTCTTATGATCTGTGAGGGAACAACAATTTCAAGACAGGGCAACCTGTACCTCCAACTCTCATTTAGTCATCTGAATGCATTGTGTCTGTCTCCACTGGGGGCTGAGACATCACAAACTCTAAAAAGAGTGTTTACTGCTAAGGGACCTGTTTGACTCACTTCCAGTTTTTTTTTGTTTGTTCCTGCTGTTTTTCTGTGCTTGAATAGGGTACAAAAGGAAACTCTTGCTATGTTAGCCTTCCATCTATGATCTACTAAATTCATTTTATTTATTAGTTAGGACATACAGTAGTTCCTATCTATGAAAAGCAAGCTAGCACCAGCAAATTTGGAAACAGAGGTGATATGAAGGGTTACTGCAATATTACACAAAGAAACTCTGAAACCGTGAAGGTAAATGAAGTTTGATAGTATTATAGAGGAAAAACTTGTCATAAAAGTCAGGATTGAGGTCACCCGGTAATAAACGTTTTCACTGTGGCTTAGGAGGGAGTAGCTTCTGTACAAAGAAGCAACCAATTAATTTGGAGGTGCAAGGAAAAGAAAATCTATGACTTTGTGAAGGATTCCAGGGTGAATTTGTCTCCACATTGCATCAATTTCTGGACAATCTTCCTGCTGTGAGTGTCTATTCATTAGAGCAGAATGTTGTATTATTTAAAAACATAGGGGAGGATAGTAAACTCTAGAGTAGGTGAAGAGGTATTTTAGCTAAGGAACAATATGAATGAAAGGACAAATTCACCATAGACAAATTTAGGATGAAAAGTAGAACAGTTCTAAGTGGGAAGGTAAAAAAGTACCCTTTGGAAGTGCCAACTTTTGCAAGAAACAGTGTATTACGGGGAACAAAACACCTATTTTTAACAGAAAGCTTGAGTCATTTATTATGTGATATGATTGCCTGCATGGGTCTCAGGCTTCAGAAGATGCCATTCAGCATACATTAGTGCAGTTTTAGACTTTGAACTTCGGTCACTCTTCCTTGAAAATAACACCACTAATAGTATTTCTATTGACAAAGTTCAAAAGATAGGATTAAAATTTCTACACGTGCACACCTACACATATGGACACAAGTAAGACAAAGTCCTAAAATGTTCTCAGTATTATTTGTGGTTCTTTGATAGGAAGATTTGC
>PPHD01016613.1:0-15472 GCA_002909625.1 Bambusicola thoracicus
AAGATGTGGCCGGGGAGGGCTGATGGGTTCTCAGAGCCATCACTGCCCAAATAGCTCCAAACTCAAAGGGGAGATTTGTGTGGGATTTTGGAAGGCAGCACCCCAAGGAAACACTGGGGACCGTCACGGCACAGTCTGTAGATGCCACCTAGGGGACACACACTACACCTCACCCCTCTGCCTTCTTGTTTGCATGAGAACTGGGGGAAAATAACAAATGAATATCACAGCTGGCTCAAAATAGAAGGGGCAGAAGCAATCGATGTCCTTCCCGTGCCATCGATCAGTGCCTGGCTGCTGGAGGAGAGCTATTTGCTGCTTCGCGTATCTTTTGATGAGCTCTGTTTCAGCTCAGAATGCTGCTGAGCGGGTTTCATCTGGGCTGGTTGCATGGTGCTGCCATGGGATTGTCCTACTGCACTGAAGGAGGGCAAAGAGACCGGGGGAGCAAACAGCCCCCCAAAAACCTCTGCTCTGACTTTGGGATGCACAGAAAAATGTTAAAATGTACAAACGCTTCCTGAGTTGTAAGGATTGTCTGAAACAGAGAGGTTTGGACGTGCTGTGTTGTTTCTTCCCCCAGCCATCAATGCCCTTTTTTCCCCTGCTCTCACCCTGTTGTTGGCATTTAGTGTGCTCCATTGGCCTGGCTTGGTGGGAAGAAGGAACCTGAGCATCTTGTTAGGGCTCAGCCCTTCTTCCTTGTGACCCCATCAGAGGCTGGGCTTGCTCTGGTCCCTTCAAACTGCTTTAATCTCATCTTGTGAGAGCCTGATTGTGCCCTAGGTTTTATTCTAATGCAACCTTTATAGGGCTGCAGTTCCCATCAGGGGAAACCCCGCTGATGTACACCAGGGCTTGGCCAGGGAATGCCAGGCCTCTGGCAATGTCTCAGCCACATTTCCATCCTTAAATGCAATGTCTGGAAGCTGAGACAATGCCCAGCCTCTTTTGGTCTTGTTTCCCAATAGCAGGATGAGCCCAGAGCCTGCATTTCACTGGGGTGTGAGGGGGAAACAGCTTCACTCCAAAACGTGGGAAGCTAGCAGTGGATTTCAGGCAATTTCTGCTCCTTAATGCCATCCCAACCATTCCATACTGCTGTGATGAAGGTGTGTGGGGAGCCTGAGCCTCAAAAGTAATCATTGTGAAACAAGTTTGTGTGATTAACCTCGCTATTCCAGCCAAAGGACCTGGATCAGCCCCCAGTCAGCTTAACGGCAGCGCTGCGGATATTACCCAGCCCATACATCTTCCCTGTAATCACCACACTGTGGGATGAGGCAGGCTGATCTATGGGTGTCTGCCTGCCATTTCACCGGCCCTGCGATGGCCACTGGGATTACTTAATGCAAAATGAGTCAGCGGTTGGGCTGGGAAACACTGTTTGGTGGAAAAAGGCCTAAGGGCATCCTGGTTTTGGACCTGGGAGATGCTTTAAGGCACTGAAATATTCCGTAAAGTAAAACCATTCCTTTCACCTTTGTTCTTTCTGCTCATCTCGTTTTAGCCTTTATTCGACTTGGTGGGGACGACGCTCATCTGTCACCGCAGAGATCTCCACGCTGGGGCTGCTCACCTTAAGCTCCCTTCTTCCCACCCACATGAAACATCAGCATTAGGTCGGGTGAATTGAGCCTTCAGCAAGATAAAGCTCAAAGAGGGAAGAAAGTCATCAGATACAGGAAGATTTCAGCTCAAGACATGCATCAAATTCACCCAGTGAGGGACCAGCCTGGCTGTGTCACAGCTCTGCAAGGCAACTTGGAGCTGTTTCCTGTGCTTTGTACAACACATAGCAAAAATTCTTAAAATATTCGCAGAAAGTGATATGTAGTTCAGCCTATGGAAGGGAATAATCCGGAGATACCCTGCTAACGTGTTGTGACAAGCTCCCTGCTGTAGTGCATTAGGTCTACGCTTAAATGCAGTGGCACAGAGAGAGCGTGAATGAGTGAAAGCCACAGAAAGGTTCCCTGTGTTCAGCTGTGACACCAACAAACCTTAGAGACGGAATAAAACAAGCAGAGACAGTGGCCAGGCCCAGGGCGGGAGACAGCCTGGTGAATACTTTGGGTCAGCTGCTCTTGATTGGGGAGTTCAAGCCACCTGGGCTGGCTGGGCTCAGGTGAAATGAGACACGGGGAGCGGGTTAGAGAACCCAAGGACTGACTGAAGGCAGCTCCGCTTGTGACAGTGATTACACACAAGGCAGAATCCACTCCATCTCTGAGAGCAAAGCTGGACAAGGCTGGGTTTGTCCCCACCCACCCCACACCAGAAGTGCTGCTGGTGCAGCGGGTGAGGACAGGGCAGGTGCTCAGCACTGCTTTTAGCATCTAAAGTAGCACGTGGGATTTCCAAGGACTGGACCCCACTTTTACTCTGCGTGCAGCTGGTGATGCCGAACTCCCCCAGTGATGATGGGACACCACGCTGTCCCCAGGAGGACTGGGGCTGGAGGGACTCTTCTATTCAACTGACTCAACTGAGAATCAACTTTTTACTTGGGTAGACAGTGATAGGACAAGGGGAAGTGGTTTTAAGCTCGAGGAGGGAAGGTTTAGATTGGATGTCAGGAGGAAGTCCTTCACAGAGAGAGCGGTGAGATGTTGGAACGGGCTGCCCAGGGAGGCTGTGGATGCCCCATCCCTGGGGGTGCTCAAGACCAGGTTGGATGGGCCCTGGGCCACCTGGTCTAGTAGCAGACCTGGAGGTTGGTGGCCCTGCCTGTGACAGAGGGGTTGGAACTTGACAATCCTTGGGGTCCCTTCTAACCCAAGCCATTCTATGGTTTTACAATATGATTCAGCTGCAGCTGCCTTGCAAGCAGTGTGGAGCTCGCTCATCTCAGCCGAGCTGACAGCACAGCCGCCGTGTGGAGGGAATTGCCAGAGGCAAAGAGCAGATCTAAAGGATCAGCTTGAAAACCCTGAGTGGTGCCAAGCTGCAGGCAGAGTGCCCGGTCCAGGTCTGCAGAGCCCTGCCTGCCTGCGGCTCTGATAAGTGCTCTGCTCCACAGGGAACTGCCTGCGGGGAGCTTCTCTGGATCAGAAAGCGGAGCAATGCAGCACCTAATTGCCTTGACAAAGGCACGCAGTGCCAGAGGACATGAGAATCCCAGGTGTAGCAGAGTGAATGCCATCACCCCTGTGATGCCACTGAGCTGCCCCACACCTCCTCGCTCCGGGGAGCATTTCCAGCTGAGTAATTCCTAATGGCAGCGTATGCATGGTCAGTCCATTCACACATGCTCTATTTCTTTGGCTTTTTGAAAGGGATGTGTGGGTTAGCACAGTTCCAGCACTAAGGCTGTTCTCTCTGTTCGAGCACACAGGGAGGGAAGCAGAGCTCTGCCTGCTGCACCCCGCTGGCACCTCCATCCATGGACCGCTCAGCATCACCACTCTGATTTAAAATGCTCTCTGCTGAACACATTGGAAACTAATGCAGCAGGTTCATAACCCAGCTCTCATTATAGGAGGAGCGAAAAGCTTTGCTTTAGTTCATAGCAGACCTCTATGATCCAAAAGGTCAGGATTTATTCATAGACAAGTCCTCCTCCAGCACCAGTACACTCACTTCTGGGCACGAGTGAGCTGGCATAACACTCAGCTACATAATAAGAAAGGCACTCCTGTAAGAATGTGGCTGCAAGCATTAAGCTAGGGGTATCTCAGAACAGTTTAAGTCAGAATGAACCTTTCAGCGACTCCTAGGACACGTCTCACCTTGTCCTAGGGCTGGAGCCTGAGAGAAAGGAAGAGCTTGGATCTCTCCACCAAGAGGACATCCACTCAGCCCAGACAGAGCTGGGCTTGGGTTCATCAGCTCAGTGCACATCATGGAGCTGAGCAAGGAGGTGACCCCGATATCCCGTGTGGAAAAGCCACCTGCAGCTGCCTGGTCCCCAGCTGGAGATGGCCCTGCCGGACCTTTGGCTCTGACTGTCTTTTCCATCCAAAAGGTTAATGCTTCTCCCACTGCCTTTGAATTTCTATTTCTTTTCTTTCCTTACCACATTACATTTCATCTTCAAAACCCTTAGAAATTGTATTTAGAAGCATTCTGTATCTTCAGCCCTCTCTTTTTCATTGCAGTCTGGCCATTTGCTATTCATACTTCGTGAAGATCTAATCTCATTGTCTCCTGACAACTTCCATTTTCACTTGTGCGGGTACAGAGCTCCAGTGAGGCTCATGCTTCAGCTTCAGACACGTTTCTGAAAAGCTCTTTCATTGGAAGGCAGATTCCTGGCTTTGCTGCAGTTTCAGAAGTATTTGGAGATGAAATAAAACAGGTTTCTATTCAGGGAGAAGTGCCAAAGGGCTCCAACTGGTTAGGGCCAAGTCCTGAAAGTTGGGAGCATGTGTTCTGGGGGAAGGAGAAGGGAAGAAGGTGTTCTGGGAAGGGGGAATAGAGTGAAAGGGAACAACCAGGGAGAAAAAGAGACTTTGATATAGGAGGCAGAGGGAAAGCAGGGTGCTGCTGTGCCTCCTTTCCATCAGCTGCAGGTGAAATCTGTCTGTTCAAGAGCCATGGAGATGTGGCACTAAGAGATGTGGCCAGTGGACATGGTGGGATGGGTAGGGGTTGGAGTTGGGGATCTCAATGGTCTTCTCCAACCTCCATGGTTCTGTGATTCTAAAGCCTCACCCTGACTGCAAACCTGCTGAGAACTTCCAATATATTCTTCTTTCTAATAGCGTCTTCCAAATCAATAATCAATTGCAATACATGGGAAAGGAACAGAAATGAAAATAACCCGGGATGTGACATTGCTTGGAAGCTGCTGGAGTCTCTTGGCCCTTGCAAAGGCACCGCCATGGTTTGCTCTTTGCAGGGCTGCTCCAATCTCCTGTGCTGTAATGACTGCATGTCGGGTTATAACTGGCCTAATTGCAGCAATTAATTATAAATCCCACTGGTTTATGTGTATGGATGTGTCAGGGTTGGGTTGAAGGAGAAGAGCAGTGCATTTGAGAATGTGACCATAAAAAAAAACCAACACATTTTGAGCCATCCAAGAACAAAGCACATCCTATTGCTGCTGACTGCAGCCTCAGCTCTACCGGTGCCTCTTAGTGGTGAGGGCAGTTGAGTCTCCCAGCTCCTGTTGGGCACACAAAGACTTGCAGATGTCATTTGCAGAATAGATGAGTATCTATTACATGTTCCAGCTGGATCCTTCGTAACGATTCTACAACCTCAGTGCAATCAATACAATTTTCTGCAGCTTTCCAAGCACAGTGTCAGTCAAATAAAAGAAAGTTCCTCTTTATGATTCCTCCCAGCTGTCAAACTGAAGTCTTCCTCCCATGGGAATCTATTAAATCCTAACATTATAAGCTACGTTTGGTTAATAATCCTACTTTCTCATTATGCCATATATGCATGGAGGAGTGACAATGGCAGCACAAAGCTTTTGTGAGTGCAAATATATTGGCACTTCTGCTCCGCGTGTGCCGGATGTGTGGGAGCAGGAGTGCACTTGGAGCACGGAGGCAGGTGGGGAAGAAGCCATGAGCTTTCCTAGAGAGGCTGCAATGGAGATTAAATTGTATTTGATCTACTACGATGAGCAATGTGAGGCAGGCCGAGTGATGGTGCTCATGGGAGCGCCGCCTTCTTCCCCTTCTCCACATTATTTAAGTCATTTGCAGGCATCATTCCTTACCATTGACGCATTGGGGCCAGCCTTCCACCAGCATGAGTGCAGAGAAATGTGTTCCCTTACACCTTTCCTGCACCAGGAGCAGGTTTGGCCGAAGGAAGTTGTCTGAACGCAGAGCAACAGCATCTCTTTATAGTTTTATTACACAAACAAAGATCCTCCTTGGCCAAAGGGTTTCTCACTACACTGAACCTGCAGTAATGCAACACTAAAACAATCATTTTGAATCCTGGGGGAACCAACCCTTAAATAATTCAGTCAGGGAGAAAAATGATTCCAGGATGTTTATGAGATGGATGAAGGGATTTTAATTAGTTGGCAAGCTTTCATTTAAACTCCACGGCGCTCCAGAAGGGGGTATATTAGTTCCTTTATGAAGGTTTTTTGCTGTTCCTAGCACACACCTGGTGAACTTGCATTCAGCACAGGAGGGACACTGGGCTTTCTGGGGAATGCTCAGCCCTAGGAGAGGTGGTTGGGTGGCTCCTGCTGTGCAGGGCAGTGCTGGGGAGCCGTGGTTTCCCAGAACCACAGACAGGTGCTGCCTGGGGGCTGTCCTGGGCAGAGGCTGCAGGATGCTCTCCATCACCACAGGTGCTGCTTGCAATGAAGCGAAGCCAACCCTACCCAAGGAAGGCTTCCATTCCTGCTGTTTCCAATCTGGCCCACTTTTCCTTTTCACGAGCAGCTGAGAAAGGTGTAAAGTTTTGCCTGATTCATATCATCCCCCAGCTCCAGGGGCTTCACATTCCTCACTGCCTTTGGACCTGAACCCCCTGTTCCTGCACTGTGAGTCATTTCCCCATGCCACGCACCCAGCACGTTCTCCCACTCAGGCTGAGTCACGGCATGGTGCTGCATTCCCCTCCAGGATGGCACTCATTCAGCAGGAGTTAACGTGGTGAGTGCATTATTTGAGGGGAAATCTGGGAAGAAAGTTGGGCTTCAGATGAGCCCAAACTAATTCTTCTGCTGCTGTCTGCAAGGGGCAGTTTCACTGTACTTTTGGAGTAGGTGCACAAATATAAGCCTGCTTCCCCACGCCTGGACCATTACAGGTCAGGCAGCCAAATGTATCACACCTGGAGGAAAAGAAAGCATAAACCAACCTTTTAGTTTTCCAGTAATTTCAATTTTCTGCAGGAAGACTACATTTGGGCAAAGGATGTGTACTGAAGACCTGCCCTTCTGGTGGACAAACTCCAGCTCTGCACTGCTCCATGGGCTCATCCCCATAGCAGAGCCCATGATTTCCAGCCCTCCTGCTGCTGCAGGACCTGTTACACGCACACCATTTGGTTTTCACCTCATGAACCTGATCATTTCCACTGGATGCAGCCGATGTGCTGGAAAGGCATCCAGCCCAGCTCTGGGAATAACAGAAGGATGGTTGTTGCATGGATTAGTCATGGTCGTTGCAAATAAAACTTGTGCCTCATTTCCAATGCAAAGCTGCCTGGGTTCCGATCCTCACTGCTGATTCCTTCTCCTCTGTACTCAAGAGCACTTGAGTACCTTCTATTTTCTCTGCAGGGAAACACTTATTCCCTGTGATCAAATCACCTCTCAATCCGTTTCTTGTTCTCCATTTCTGATCGGCTATCCAGACCGAGCTCTTTAAATCTCCCATGATATCGTATTTTCTTGAAGTCTCCAATCACACCTGGTCTTTGTTCTCAGCCTATCCTGATTTTTCACCTATTCCACGGGCAGGAGATGCAGCAACACCTGAGCTGCCTATGCAGGCAACTCTGGCAGGACGGGGTTAACACACATTTATTTGTCAACCATTTCTGGCTGTAACACAGACATGCACTCCCTGCAGTGTTTGCAGCCAGCCTAGCAATCAGTACTTATGTAGCCCAGTTCATTTTCTTCCAAATTCCAGGATATGAACCCTCATGTGTGAACCCGCTTTGACCTATGATCCTGGGCTTTGCCTCCAGGAAGAGCTGAAGGGAACAAAGGGCTACGAATGCATGGATTGGAACAGGCTTGTCCCAATTAACCGGATCCCATGATCAATTTCCCCATTATTTTGACTGTCATTGTGAATGCGTTGTGCCCTATGACATCCCACTTGTTCTCTCTGCACAATGCTCCATTAACTTCTGCAATTTCCTCCATGAGGAGAAGGACTCGGCACTCATTAGCATTCAATATCAGGATGCTTGAGAGCCCCTTGGCCAGCCTTTGGAAGGATCCTAAATGAAAATCATCCAGGATCACCTATTCGAAATAATAGAAACATAGTTGTGTTCACATCATACGCTGCTTAACAATCTCCTTTGTTGCTAATGGACTGAAAAGTGTTTTATTTCTCTCAGGTCATAGAGTCAATGTTATTTTTCTGCTCCTTCACAAATATGGAAAACAAATATTATTGGAGATCTTTTCAGGGCTGTCAGTGTCCGTTCCTCAGAGGTGTACAGCAGAATGAAACCTCATCCAGGGTTTCCAGCCTGGAAATAACATTGCTGATGTTCTTAGGGGAAAAAATGACCACTGGTTTTGTAAAGGAGGAAGCTATTTCTTATGAGACTTCAAAAGAAAAAGCCAAAGGCAACCTCTGACTCCTGCTTTGGAGATAATACAATTACACAGAGAGCATTAAAGCCTCGAGTGATCTTTTATAGTGGACGATGTGAGAACCTGAAACATCCAGGAAAAGCAAAACCCAAAGGGAGAAGGGAATGGAAGTGGTGGAGTCCCACCAGAACTCATGGATGCGGCACCTCTGAGATGCCCTCCAGCAGAGATGGTGGATGGGGTGAGCATTCCTCGCATCCAAGGCTGCCAAAATAATCCCTGTGCTGCGGGAATGTGGCTCTCACTTCCTCCCTGAAACATTTCTCAGTCAAAAATGCTGTTTGAAATAGGAACCTGAGCTGCCCCATGCACCTCTGAGCTTTCCTTCCTGTCTCTGCTGCCAAGTTGGGTCATACCGAAGGGCTGAGGGTGAGATTTGAAGGAGAAAGTATGAACTCATCCCTCCTCCCTTGCCCCTCTGCTGCCTTTTTCTCCCCTTCACCACCCTGCTGACATCCCAGCCCCATACCCTTCTCTCCCTCCCACTTCTTCACCCTGAGCAGTGCTCCTGCAGCAAGCACTCACCTTGGAGCCCAGTCAGTGGAGGAGGGATGCTGGATGTGCATAGCGGGGTGGGAGGTGGAACACAGAGGGACCTTGCACAGAGAGCGGGTTCTGGTGCACAGAGAGAGCGAGGGTAGAGACAGTGCCCCTTGCTAACATACACACACATACGGGCACAGGAACAAAACAGCTTCAAAACAAAATGGAGTTTCATCACCCAAAAAAGCACAGTGTGACTTTTAGTGGCAGGATATCCCAGGGGTCCTTTTCCCGTTCTGTAAGCTCCTACTGATTTCCATACTCGTGCAAAAAAACCCAAACACCCGACTTCTTTTCTCCCTGTCAATGACCCGCAAAAGCAGTCATGGGAAGCAAGGTGCTCTTCAGAAACCCAGGGTGATGGGCACAGACATGCCCTGACCCTGCAGGTCTGCAGTGGGGAGCCCCCAGCCTCATGTCCTGCTTTATCATTGCCAGCTTTCTCCTAGGCTTCTCACACACAGTGCTGGGAATAGGCAACAAAATCACACCTGTGTCACTTCTATTCACAATCCTTGGCGGTCCCATCAAAAAACGACCTGGGATGGCGTTGAAAATCCAGTTGCATTTTAAAAGAGGGGGATAGGATTTGTGCTTGCTGTTTAGTTTGAAATCCCTCCTTTTCCAGGCTCAGAAAATCAAGAAGTATCTTGAAAAGACACCCAGAGTTGATTACCATTTCCAAATGTTGTGACTTAAATCAGTCACCTTGATTTGATGGAGCAGGTGGAGAGGGGAAGGACGAATCCCAATTTCTCATCTGGATGGGGGAAAGGCTCTCCTGTGCTTAAGGAAACCAAAATGAGACAAGAAGGAGGATGCATCTTTGTGAGACGCGGACCTCAGCCAATCTCTGGGTAAACTGCATCCATACATAATCCTTATTACATATTCCACAAACAACTTTCCACTCCGCATCCAGACAGCCGCCTACCAGCCATTGAGTGTGAGGATGTTGCTCGCATAACAACCACCACATTTGGCAGCTCGGAAGTCGTGGAGCACAAGCCAAAAGGGCCATGGTCACTTTGCTGGCACCTCACCCAAGGGATAGCTGAGCACGAGGTCAGGGCTTCACTGGAGATGAGGGGTACGCACCCAGAGCCAGGGCAATAGGTTTTGCCACGCCATGTGTTGAAGTTGGGAGGGTTCCAGTTGTAGAATTAGAGTATCTGGCAGAAAATCGAAGTACTTCAGCAAGAGCTTCAGTTGTTTTGGGTAAAGAATGCTGTCCTGGTGCCAAATGGCTTCACTAGAGGTTGCCTAAAATAGACGCCTTGAGTTCCCTTCAGCTACCCAAACACATGTGTCTAAAGCTGTCTGAGATGCTTCAAGCTACCTTCAAGGTCTCTGACACTGGAAAACAAGACACAGAGTCATAGAATCACAGGCTGGAAGGACCTCTGAGATCCCCAAGTCCAACCCCAACCCACCCCCACCATGCCCACTACCCATGCCCTTTGGTGCCACGTCTCCATGGTTCTTGAACACTTCCAGGGATGGTGAACATGACACCCTTCAAAAGAGGCAGCCCAAGGCTGACAAACACTCTGATGCATCTATTATGGGGCTAGACACCATCATTTAAGCAACCACAAGCTGCTGTGGCTGGTGAGCTGACTCACTCCTTTTGCTCCATTCACTTTCTGCCTTTCGGCTGCTGAAGACACCAACCCCACGTGTGAACACAAGCATCTTGTGCCAGCAATTGGTGTTGGGCCTGCAGCAAACGCGCCTTCTGCAGTAGGTTGCCAGAGGTATAAATATCACCAGCAGCTCACTGGACAAAATCCCTCGGGGTGAGTTTGGCAGCCAAGAGGAGGAGGATGGCTCAGGTTTTCAAGTGCCTGAATTTGTGACATGAGCAAGTGCAGCGAAACACGATGGGATGGAGGTCCTCTTCCCAAGCACGCGGCTTGTATTTATTCTGGTCCGTGGAGGCAGGTCTGAATGCTGCAGAGCACTCCTGCTGGAAGCTGCTGGATGTGCCATGAAAGCAAGGGTGGGTTTTGAGGTGGAATAAATAGGACTTCAATAGCAGCTCCTCATAAGGGCTGTCACGGCTCTTTGTGAGTCTAATTGGGACAGAGGTATCTCTCGCCTCTGGTGCGTTCTTTAAGCTGTGGCGGTGACAGCCATCTGACAGCTGGAGGAGGTGCCAGAAATGGTGTAAATTAGCAGGGTGTGAGTGAGAAAAAGGTTGTTCTGGTAGAATTGTGCCTGAAATTGAGTCTGGAGCAAAGGACTTGGAGGACAAATAGCGCTTTCCATTTGATGAGCTACCAACACCAGGCAGTGCTTTTCACTGTTCAAGAAAACTCCTTTTGCCTCATCTTCTCCCCTAAATCAGGCATCTGCAAGATAAAGAAATGGAAAAGAACTCCTGCTTATCAAACCAGAGCGTTTTCTCATCAGACATACTTGTCCTCCTAATGCAAAGTCCCGCACATTGACTGTAATTCCAGTAGATAAATATTTACCCCTTCCTGCCCTATCCACCTCCAACCAGAGGTCGGAACCAGAAACATTTCAAGCATGGAGAGACCAAACAGGGAAGTTACATCTCTGTATTGGGGTGGTGCTCAGATTTACACTTCATCAAGAGATTCAAGGAACAGCTGCCATAGGGCTGAGCTCCTGCCCACAGGTATATGACTGTAGACTTAAGTACAGATAAAACTCTATTTGGCCAATGGACAAGGACAGTGAATATTTGTTTGGTTGTTTGGTTTTTTGCCTGCATAGGAATTTCCCCATAAGCCTTCACCAGTTTCCAAAAATACCTTGATATGTTTTTCTCTCCTTTCTCCTATTGATTCTCCCAGCTGTCACTTTGATAGACTGATGAAAGTACTCTGCAAACACCCTTCTCCACAGAGAAATCTTTCAGCTGCCTTTTAATTTTGTGTTTAGTTTTTATTTTCATGCCTTCAATGTGTTTTCGGTACCGTTGCTTCAATTCAGAGGAGGGGATCATTACTCTTAAGCCCAAATCTCCGACTCTCTGATTTTCTCATTACTGTACATTCCGTAATTCCTCCCTCTTATTACTCTTGAAGCAGTTTTCAACCTGAGGATTAGGCACCGAAAGCTGATAATGGGCGTTCAGAAATTAATTTGTCCTCCTTCTCAACTGAAAATAAATAAATGAATAGAACTAGCTGCTGTGCTACCGAAACACGCACGTAACATATCAGTGCTTGTCTGAAAGCCTGCCTGGTGAGACAGGTGTTCTGTGAGCTGCTCACATCGTCTGCAGAGGTAATTTGTCAGGTTTGCTCCATATCTCTGTTTATACACAACATGAGAGCATTTTTTCCGTGCATCACTTACCCATCTGCATTTGGGTAAATACACTTATGAACCAATTGCAGACTGATCCTTGGTTTTGCCTTTTGGCTCTGAAAGATGCTTGATGCCTCTAAGTCCAAGCAATAGACGTTATGCCTGAGATGGTTCTGATTTGGGATGCTTCACTTCAAGCCCAGAATGACAGATTTTGAATACAAACTGTGAGGAGCAGAGCAAAGAGGAGGGGTGAGATGGGTGCTGGGGATTGGAGCGTGATCCGGTGTTGATTTCTTGTCTGTGTGACTGCAGCTGCTGAATGGAGCTGGATAAATTCACATGTAAAGGATGAGTGAGTATCAGAGGTGTCTTGGATGCCCTGGTTAGCAGCTTGTGTCCTGTGGATATGATCCAATGTGTGCTACAAAATGAGCTGGTTTTCATTCTGGGAATAACTGCAGACTCAGTTAGATAAATTAGTAGCTTTCCTCCTTTTATTAAGACAAAACAATCAACCATTTATCCCCTCTTAACCAGCCCAGAAGAGAAATAGAGCTGGCCCCTTTGGCCCCTCTTCGTGGCTACTTGTGATCAGGCACTCCAGCTCAGCTGATGAGCAGTAATGTTCTAATTCAGCTTAATTCAGCCCAGGTGAAAGACCATCCCCTGCCTCAGCCTCAGCCCTTCTCCCCATGGACGGAACCTAAAGGCAGAGTGATGGCATGGGGAGGAGTAGGAGCTGGTCATCGAGATGTATTGAGGTGCATGGAACAGGACCAGGGGAACACACCAGTGAGGCCATTCCTGGCCATAAGATGCCAATGGGTGCTCTTGTGAGAGCCAACCCTCAAATTAAGGATGTCCTCCAGCATCTCTCTGTCCTCCTTCCTGCAGAGCCACGCTGAATGCAACGTATTTCTACAAGCACAATAAAGGGAAATTCCGAGGGACAGAAAAACAACAGTAATTTTGGGGATGTCAAAATATTTTAGTGTGTTTTGAGTGACACAATAGCTCTGAGCATTGTCAGAATGGAAACATCTCTTCTGTGTTCATTGCAAGACCACAAAGTGTTGTTTCACCTCAGCTCAGAGGAGTAAGAACTGTGAGATGACAGGTCTAGAAAGGATATTAAAGAGAAATGGCTCATTCCATGGGATTCTGAAATCCTGTGGATTGTAATGGGGGAATACAATAGGGGTTTAAAGCAGCTGTGTAACTGTAGGAACCCTCTGCTCCTGCATCTTTGCACAGACTGGTCACAGTGGCCTCCAGATCACAGCTTTCCAACTTGTCCTACCTCTCACAACCATGCAAGACAGACAGCTTTCAGGAATTGTGCCTCTGACCTTTCTGAAGCTCATTGGGTATTTACAGAGGAGCCTAAGGGGCTCACTCAGGAACCAATGGCAAGAGCATTTGCCACTGAAAGGTTTTCTGAGTGGGTTTCTTGCAGCAGATGCTTTCATGTCTGAAAGGAGATTGAGCTGCTCTCCCTGCTGCTGTGCCTGTCTCTGAGAGCTCTGCAATGTAATAACCAACAAATTACAGTGCAGTGTCTTGGGCAGTGTGGATGTGGTGTCCTGGCATCAGCCCATGCGCTCAGCCTGGTATCAGCCCAAGAGAGACCCTTGGAGAGTTAGAGAGAGGAACCAGGAAAAATGCTGCTGCCAGCAGAAGACGCCTATTGCTTGCAGATACAACCAGGCAGATGGCCTGCTGAATTTCAGTCCTTAATTAAAAGTTCTTTATTCTCTAAGCTAATTATAGTATAATCTCTGCTGTGGGAGGGGCTCCTTTAACATGGAGAGGATGGTAATGAACAGCTCCGTCTGCCTTCTCATCCGCCCTTTGCCTACTGCTTTGTGGGTAAAGATACCCCTGGTGTTAGCTCTGAGGTGGGCCCTGAAAAGAGGAATAAAAAGAAAGAATATGAGGTCCCAGGCAGCCCTGGTGTGATGGGACAGGATCTCTCCAAAGCATGGACAACCCAGTGTCCCCATGGCACACTGAACCCCAGACCAGGCTGTGATGAGCAGTGAGAGCTTTGCTAACGCGGATACATTTCCTCCATGTGTTTTCCCTGGGGCAAAACCAGTCTCTAGAATTTTGATGTGATCAGTATAAGGCTCACAGAAGAGGTTTCAGCCAATGCTGTGCTTCTATTCTTCAGGATTTGCACCATAAAGTAGCCCTGGCCTCCCCACATTGGATGGGGATGGATGCAACCTCACCACGCACCCCACTGCTCCCTTCCGTGAGCCCCTGGTGACGTCCAACTCCTGTTCCATTTGTGGACACGAGGATCCCATTTGGAAAACACTTGTAGAATCACTGAGTAATTGAGGATGGAGGAGCCTTTGCAACCATCTGGCCCAGCCCCTGCACAAGCAGGATCACCTAGAACCACGTACTCAAGACTATTCCCACATTGCTTTTTAATATCTCTGAGGAGGAGACTCACAATCTCTCTGGACACACTGCTCCAGGACTCAGCCATGTGCACAGCTCAGAAGTGCCTCCCGGTGCTCAGACAGAACCTCCTGCGCACCAGCTGTGCCCATTGCCTCTTGTAAACTTGTGACCTCTTTGTCCCAGGGAGATAGCTTCTGCTGGTGCCTCCTGTCTCCAAACTCATCATCCATCACTGCAATGTCTCTACTAAGCACCGAAATATACAGCAGGCTTCTGCCCTCCTTCCTCATCCGTCTCCTGTGACCCTGCCTAGAATGCAAGGCAGAGAAGTCCATCCCATCTGCTCTCATCCTTTGCTGAACGCTGATTCTCCTGGACAGCCTTTGTGATTTCCCCAGGTCCTCGGGTTTATTGTCCTATCTCTGGCTCAGCTTTGCAATTAAAGAAAGAAAAATCCGGTGCCTACAATGCAGTGCTTGACCCTGTGTGAGCAGCTTGGGCTGCCTTTGGTTATCGCTGCAAAAAGTGGGACTTATCAGGGAGCGTCAGCAGCTCTGTGCCTTGCAGGCAGAGTTCAGGGAATGGAAACGCTGCCGATCTCTATCTGCCTGGCATTTCTCTCTTTTCTCCTTCCAAATCAACGCGAGGGATCTTTTTCAGCCCCTCTCCAGGTTAAGGGAGATGGGGGCAGTTGGGATGGATGGATGGAAAAATACTCAGCAGATGAGAAACTTTTCATGCCATTTCTCTCGCCCGCAGCTGCTATATATAGGTTTAATTAGATGAAAGGTGCCTCAGGATTATGCCGTGAGATTTGTTTCCTTAGCCCTGTAACTAATGCCCTGTGGTTTCAATAACGCTGCCCGGACTTCGTTAGCTCCCAAGCAAATATCTGCCTACGGAAACTGCAGAACTCTCCCAGGGCTGTCGGGGCTGAGAGCACCACGTGAGCTCGGGAGTGGC
>PPHD01016614.1:0-15472 GCA_002909625.1 Bambusicola thoracicus
GATCCAAGCTGCACAAGTTTTTGACAAAAAAGTGCTCCTTGTCATCTGAACCATTTCTTTTCCTCAATTCTAAATGTTGTTTCAGCATTTACGTCATTTTTGTAGTTAAGCCTCAGCCTGAAATTGTATTACTATTAGAAACTGAGACAAATATCAGTTCTGCTTTTCCCATCATGCTGGAAAATGGCACCTAACCCTGAGCACAGCACTCGTACCTACAGGACTGGATAAGGAGGGGTCGTTGTGATGCTCAGTGTCGGGGGATCACACCTCCCAGCCCACAGAGAGTCCTGATGCCAATGCTGCTGTCCAAGCGCAGTGCTGGCATCCAAATGCTCGTTAATGCTTTCTTTTGTTTTGTTTTAATTAAATAAAAGCACATTGGCAGTCTCCTTCAGCAAACTCTTCCAGCAATAACTTCTAGCTTTGCAAGCACAGATCTCTCTTGGTTCAGTTTCAGTTACCATCGCTTGTCCCGCTCATCAGTGAGAGAGGGAAGAGCTGATACCGTTCAGTTTTGTCATACAGCATCTCCCTTCTATGTCAGCCTCTCAGCTCCACGGATCCCAGCTCCCTCTGCTCTCCAACCTTGGTTCCTCAGCTCAGCTCCTCTGGTCCTGCCGGGCTGGCACTGTGCACTCGGTGTGATTCCCACCTCCCAGTGCCTTCCACCAGCATTTGGGCTTCCTGAGCATGCTGGGCTCGGGCAGCTTCCCACCCACACGGTGTGCTGTGGTTTTGTTCCAAAAGCTCTTTCCTTGAAAACTTCCCAGCCGGCTTTAATTCACTTTCTCCTCAGCTGTGCTGCCAAGAGACCTACTTAGCAATTCCTGGAATTTGTTGAAGTCCATTGCTTTCATCTCCCTCAGAGGGAGAGAAGCGGCACAGTGAGAGCACTCATGTTTGTTCTCGCCTGGGCATGCAGCCAATCCCTCCTTTTGGGTTGGCACCGACATTGCCCAGCATACCCCAACTCCCTGCAGGACCACAGCACGCTGAGGCTCACTGCCCCACTGCTCGTGGGCACTGGGTCTGAGTGCTGCAGGTGGAGCAGCAGCACTGTGCTCACAACCATGTGCACAGGGTGCTGAGTGGGATCCTCTGCAGGTAGGTCCCATTGGGGCCAGCACTCCCTCTGGGTCCATTAATATGGTTCCGTCAGCAGCATGCATTATGTTTGGAGGCAAACAGGTTCATTCTATTGTCTCAGATGAATGCAGACCCTCCCGTGCTCTCTGCTGATGGGAAAGTGTCATTGACAACGTTTCCCTCAAACTGCAGCGGCAAGAGCTGCGATACAAAGAAGCACAGCTTTGTTGCCACTGTGTTTTTTGCCTTTGTCTGTTTGTTTTGAGGACTGCAAAATTTCCTTTCACTGCTCATCTTGCCAGGCCTCATCCACAGCCCCTCTGTGAAGACAACATAAAGATTTGGACATCAGTTTAATTTGAATCAAGCTTCAATGGCCAATGGAAGATGAAACCCTTCTCTGGTGTACCAAGCAGTGCCGAGCAATGAGCACGCGACCCTGGTCATGTTTGGTGCATCTGCTCCCTCCAAATGGCCAGCAGCCCTGCATGGACACGGGGTTTGCTCCATGCCCACCACTGCCCAATGGCATCAGCATCATGCATGGGTGGGACACGGCTGAGACTCAGCCCTCCTCCCTGATGCTGGGGAACAGAAAGGTCAGATGAGGGAGCAGCAAAACAATGCCTGATGGGCAGGAAGCAGAGCAGCCCCCAGCTGTGTGCCCACATGCTGCGTCTGCTGGGCTCTAGGGGTGGCTGTTGGCTGTGTCAGGCCTTGGAAGTAGGGTTGCTCCTTGTCGTTCCTGTCACTCAAGCACCTGTAAAACGCATCATTAAGCATTTCTTTCTGCTGCCTATTATTCACTCTGTGTTATTTTCTGCGACTTCTTTTCCCCCATGAAACAATTACTTCTGGATTTTAAGCTTTCCTCTCATCTTAGTGCCAGAGGTTTTAAATTCAGGAAGCACAAATGGCACCACAGCCTGTGATTCTGTGATCTGCCATCATGCAATAATCCTTTGGGCAGAGCTGTGGGAGAGGCACAGCCTGGGGAGCCCTGTGGTGCCCGCACTGTGCAGGATGGGACTGCGGGCTGCTCGGGGTCTGCTCCTTCCCAGCAGCTCCAGGTGCTCCCGTGGCTCTTCAGTTAACCCATGTTCAGAGCACACCTTCTGGGGGAGCTCTCCTGAATAGGAAGGAGAGATGTTGGGCCACATCTAGAAACACAGGGGCTGCGCTGAGCTCTTAATACAGGTTGTGTGTTTGCATGTAGCACTTAGGCAGAGTACACATCAAGACCCCACTGAATTCAATAGATTTTGATAACCCTTCAAGAAGAGATGGCAAAAATAAGGGATTGCTGCACAGTGTTTGCCTGAAATGCTGCCCCAGCCCAGAGATGTTTCTGCTGGGAGGAGGGCTTTGCCAAACCATGGAGTTGGGAACAGAACAGGAGGGCTGCTGCTTGTTAGAGAAAGAGGAGTCTGTGGGCTGCTGGAAGAGAACCTTCATTATCTACAGCATGAGTAATATTGCTTTGCTTGGGAAGATTTGTTGCTTTATTGGGAAGGTGCAGTACATCTACACAAAGCCAATACAGCAACAGTGCTTGTGTCTGGCTTTCTGCAGACTGAAAGAGATCTTAGGAAACCTGTTCTCTTACCTGAAAGGCTCTCTCTTAACACACCAGAGAGCAATTTTGCTTATAAAAGAACGCGTTGGGATGCCAAATTAAAGGCTGATGGAAATAAATAAAAGACTTTTTTTGACATTTACAATTAATGCCACAAAAATGTTAGTTTAATCAGACAATGTGGTTAATCACAAAGGTGAAATTGAAAGTTGCCAGCGCTGAATGCTAGTGTAAAAGTTAATAAATTCAGCTCTTAATCATTACGCACATGCTAGTTATAATAATTTACTGCCCGTACCAAATCTTTATAAGCATTGTAATTAAATATAAAATGCACATTAGAATTATAATGAGTAATTAGGGCAACATAACTAATATGCATAAAAGTCCCGAAGCTCATTAAAATGGTAAAAGATGAAACCTGTTGTAGTGAGGGCTCTGCGGATCCGCTGTGCCTGCCTGAATGCCAGCCTGCTTCACGCACTGTTGTTGCTGTTCCTTCAGAAATTTAAAAGCAAAGGGAAAATATTTGGGTAGGAAACCAGACTCTGCAGAGCACTGCATCGTTTCTGGATGGAGCATAAATTGCAAAGTTGGCTTTCACAGCCCTAAGGCTGATTCATGCACACGTGTTGGTGGCAGCAGCAGAGCGGAGCAGTTGTAGCAGAGGGAGCTGAGGTGATGGCTGCTCGTGGAGGTGCCGGGAGGGAGCTGGAGCACCAGGGGCACTCAGCACTGCTGAGTGTCAGGCTTTAACGCGAGTGCTTCGCACAGCTTGGGTTGTTGCACCGAAACAAAAGGGGATGTGCACGGCCCGGGTGTGTGGGGGCACTCACTGCCACGTTGGTGACCCCAGCATCACCAGCAGGTCACTGAATTGCAGACCCCCCACGCTGTGCTCCTGCACTGCCCAGGCCTCCTTCTGCTGCTCCTGAGCAGGAAAGAAAAGACGAATGCCAACCACAGATCCCACAGGGACTCCTGCACGGCTCCGGACTCAGGGCAGCCCCCCCCTGCAGGTACTCTGCCCCTGGGACAGGGTGCTCCTCATTGCTCACCTGTGTGCTTATTGCCATCTACAGCGCTCCCAAAGTGTGCCTGCTTTGTGTAGTTTGTTCCGGAAGAAGGAAAATAACCTGACAGTGAAAAATAAGAATGGTGATTCTAAGCTTTCTGTCTGTTCACATCAGCATTAGCCAGGGATTTCCCAGAGCAAACACTATCAGCTGTTACTTTCCCTTCTCTTGACTTCCTAGCAAGCAGAGGCCGGGCTCCTCTGGGAGGGCAGCAGGGACACGGGGTCCCACCTGGCGGCTCATGGCTGCTGACAGAGCTCATAGACATGAGAGGGTTTGCAGCGCACACGCAGAAATGTGAGCTGGGATTTTCTGTTGGGATTCCATCCAGCTGCTGACTGTGGCAGATTTGGATAGTTTGTGGTTGAAATGCTGAGCTGTCAGCAGCTCAAACCACACTTTTGGTTCAGTAAAGCCTTCCGCATGTACTGACTCAGTATCCTGCCCTGCTCCATCTCCCAGGATTTCTCTCTGGTACCCAGGCTGGAGGTGTCTGCGTGGAGCAGGGCAACCCTGGAGGTTCTCAGGGGCACCAGGCTGTGCCACAGAAAGCACAGAATCCCAGAGTTGTGGGGGCTGGAAGGGACCTCTGGAGCTCCCCCAGCCCAGCCCCCACAGCACTTCCCTACAGCAGATGCACATAAAGCATCCAGGAGGATTTGGATCTCTCCAGAGGAAACCCCCACCACCACTCTGGGCTCCGTGCCAGGGCTCTGCCACCCACACAGTGAAGTTTTCCCTGACGTCCAGATGGAACTTTCTGGGCACCATGGAGCAGAGCCCTGACCCCCACCCTTAAGATATCAGTCAGCACTGATCAGATCCTTTTCAGTCTTCTCCTCCCCAGGCGCACAGCCTGTCGCTATCAGGAGGTGCTCCAGGCCACCACCATCTCTGCACCCTCCACTGGGCTCTCCAGCAGTCCCCCATCTGCCTGGCACTGGGGAGTCCTGTACTGTGTGCAGAGCTCCAGCTGTGCAGAGCGCAAGCAGGGCACCTCCTTGCCCTACTGGCCACACTCCATGCAATGCATCCCCAGGGTCTCATCAGCCTTCTTGACCACCAGGGCACACTGCTGGCTGGTGGTCACCCTATTTGCCACCAGCTCCTTCTCCATATTTCTCCTCTCCAGCAGCTCAGCCCTGTTCCTGTTCATCCCCAGGGGCGATGTTGGAAGAAGCATTATGGTAAGGCAGGGAGGCAGGACATCCCCCAAAAGGCCACACGCAGACTGTTCAGAGCAATCTCTGCCCCGCTTGGCAGGGTCCCCCATCACCTGTCTCAGTGTGGGTGTGCTGTGTTGGGCGCTGAGGGATGCTGCCATGGGGTGGTGGGCACAGCTGTGTGGCAGCCAACGTTATGCACCTTCATACACGCCTCACAGCAACATCTGCAAAATTGCTTGGGAAAAAAAACCAATGGATTTTTATTTATAAGTTCCGTGTTTGGGTTTTTATAGCATTTTATGATGCGCATAAATTGTTGTTTAAAAACAGAAAATGTAAACGAAATTCCAGGGGGAAGGCAATTGTTGTTCAGCCCTAACTTTGATAATCTCCTTCCCAAGGAGTTCGCTGTCTTCTGCTTTCAGCTGGCGTTTGTCTTCCGCTGGCAACTGGGAGAGTCAGCTACAGCTTCTTGGCTTTATTTATATCCGCAGATCTGAGCTTGAATCGTATATTCCCATTTACTGTTTTCACTGTTTAGGAAGACAGAATTTATATTAAAATATAAAGAAGCAAACCTGTACCGGTGTAGTGGTGGGGCAGCCTTGCAGCGCTGTGTGGCTGCGGCTGAGTCCTGGCTGCAGGGTATGTGTGTCCTTTGGTGCCCAAAGACACCCCAGCGCCCCGAGCCCAGTGCTGCTGCAAGGACTCAATGCAAAGCAGTGCTGGTGGTGGTCCTCACCTTGGGGCCACAGAATCACAGAATGGCCCGGGTTGGAAGGGGCCTCAAGGATCATGAAGCTCCAACCCCCCTGCCACAGGCAAGGCTACCAACCTCCATATCTAATATCAGAGCAGGCTGCCCAGGGCCCCATCCAACCTGGCCTTGAACACCTCCAGGGATGGACGGGGCATCCACAGCCTCTCTGGGCAGCTGTTCAGCACCTCACCACTCTCATAGTGAAGAACTTCTCCCTGACATCCAACCTCAGTCTTCCCTCCTTCAACTTAAAACCATTTCCCCTTGTCCTGCCATTGTCCACCCTTTCAAAGAGTTGAGGCCATACCTTGCCTGACCCCGACAGCCGTCACTGTGCTTCCTATTGAGTAACTGAGCGAAACGGATTGAAAAACCAGGCTGTTTGCTGCCGGATTAATATTCTCCGTGTCTCAGTTATGTTTCTGCACCAGATACACAGATCTGTGTCAGTCTGCTGTGTGGGATCACTTCTGCAGTGCCGGAAGAAAACACGGTTGAATGTGACTCAAGCTGGAAGCCACACGCCAGGCTGAGTAACATAGAGAGCGCTGAGGAGAAGCAGAGTTCGGCCGTCTTCGGATTTGTATGCAAATGTCTATTTTACAATTTTTTTTTCAGTTGCCCCCACAATTCAGGAACTTAAATCCAGCGGAGTGATGCTCGGAGGGAACGGCCTCATCCGGTGTGAAGGCGCGGGCGTTCCTGCCCCGGTCTTTGAGTGGTACAGAGGAGAGAGGAAGTAAGTACCTGCCTGCACTGCGAGCTGCAGAGCTGCCCAGGGGGACTCGTGGAGTTTTCTTTCAGCCTTTGTTTCTGTGCTGTAGATGAGGCATAATAGGACTGTCCGCAGCTGCGCTGTGATGGTGGTAATTGCCATAATGAGCCTAGGGCTTAAAGATGCTTTAGTAATTACGGCCTTTGAAGTAGAGCAGCCAAAAAACGTCCACTGGAAAAGTCTAATAAAAAGAGATTGCTTTTAAGAATATGGTTTTTTTAAGCCATCTCCATAGGTTTCCTGCTGTGGGTTTCAGGGGTGGCTCATGAAGGGGCCTTGCAGCCCAGCCCAGCTCAGTGCCCACAGCCCTTGCACAGCAGCAGCACCTCCCTGCAGGAGCTCCCAGACTGAGCCCAGCAACCTCACTGTGCGCCTCAGTGTTCACATCCAGCTCTGTTTCTGCGTCTGTAGTGCTTGGTAAAGGTCGCAGACATCTCTATAGGACTGGTTTAAAATAGGAGGTTTTGCTTTACACCTCATTGAGGATCCTGGTTCTGTGAAGTTTAAACGTTGGTGCAGAAAAAGTGGCTGCTGTCCTGGTAGAAGCTGTGCAGGTACACCTTCTAGCTGCTGGAATGTCCTGGCTTCTCAGCACTGGGTTCCTCATCAGCTCTAAGATCCCATTACACGTGGGAGCTGACATGAGAATATTAATGACTATATTTCATAGGGAACCATCTGTCAGCTCATTTCTCACTGGCCAGCTGCTCCCCTTCAGAGCACTGCTCTCCCTCCTTCCTGACTTCCCGCAGCAGTTGCAACCATTGCACTCTGACCATAGATCAAAGCATGCTTGAAAACAGCATAATCAACCTTTACGACATGTAACAGCACAGGCTTTCCCTCTGTTGGAGAAATTCATCTACATCCTATTTCCAAAGGAGAACGTCATATTGTACATATGTCGGGGAGGAGCTGTAGCAGAAAAAACTGTTGGAGCACAGGTTTTAATATAGACCATGGCACTCTGGATTCAATTAGCCATTTCCAGCGTGATAATCACCTCTATTTATAAAAGGCACCAAGTCCCTTCCTCTTGTGTGCATTCAGTGTCACAAAAGCAGTGGGAAAGGATGAGCAGAGCATTTCAGGACACGGAAGTTGTGCCTTCTGTTTTCCATTTCAGTTGCTGTATCACCTGAGGCTTGCTATAATCAGCAAGACAAGCACTGTCCTATTGTGTCTCACTGCTCAAATATTCTGTTAAATCTAATGGCACATCATTGTTTGTCCAAGAGCTGTTAGCAGACTCACTAAACGTGGCCTCAGAGGGACTGGGAGCCTCCAAAGCACCGCTGGCAGGACAGGGAGGGCTGCACACACATTGATCATTCCCAATCCTGGGATCATCTCATCATAAAAGAGTCAGTAAAACTAAAAATAAGACCGGCCACAGACTGTGACCAGCTCCACCCACGAGGTGCTTGCAGGACTGTTCCTCCCTCCTCACCAGACTTGCAGCAGTCACTGCTCAGTAACTCTGCTGCCATGCCCGCAGGAAGCTGTGCTGCTTTGGGAACACCGAGCTCAGGGCTGAGCACTGCTTGGGGAAAGCAGTGGAGGAACGCAGAGCACTGCCTGCCATCCCGTGGGTGTGCAGACCTCACAGCCCTGGAGAGCCCACATGAGCTGAGGATCAGCGGAGGGAATGGACTGGTTCATTCTGGAGTAAAGGAGGACCCAAGGGGACCTTATGAGTCTCTAAAGCTCCTGGCAGGAGGTGGGGGTAAGGGGGGGTCAGCTCCCAGGGAACAGCAAGAGGATGGGAGGTGATGGCCTCACACTGTGCCAGGGCAGGGCAGGCTGGGTATTAAGAGAAGTCCCTTCTCCAGAGGGCAGTCACAGGGCTGCTGTGGTGGCACTCAGGAAGTAAGCTGGGGAAGGAGCCAGCATAGGCTCTGCCCTTGGGCATAGGAGCCAGGATATGCTGTCATAGGGACTGTCCCTTTGTCTCCTGAGCAGGAGCCAAAGCGTCACATGCAACACATTAAAAAGGGACTGGGTGAGAAGTTAGTAAAAGCTTCTTAAAATTATGATGGCATTTGGCTTCTAAAAATGCAGAGGGATTCCCTGTGGAGGGGAGGAGGCTGCGCTGTGCTGACTCCGGTATTGGAAACTCACAACTGCTCAAGTATGCTGTGTTACAGGGCTGTGAAGAGCTGCATCTCAGAAACTAAACAGCCACGGGGAAAAAGCCCAAAAGCCACTCATCTAAAAATATTAATTTTCTTATACTTGATAAAGCAAACAAGGCCTACATTTGAAATAATAAAACTCGTTATAATGGCTTCATCTAATACAATAGTGTGAAGTTATTCAAATATGAAACCGAAGGTAGGAACCCCCTGGGGCTGGCACCGACACGTGGTTTTCTCTCCATGCATAGGCATAGTCTCCAAAATAAAAAGGAGATTTCATTTCCATTTACTGCTCGTGGTATGGAGCAGTGGAGTAAGGAGATGTGTAGGGTGGCTGCACACGAGTGAAGATGCTGCTGTGGTCTGAAATGGAGCTCCACACAGGTAGCAAATGCTGTGTGCAGTCAGCTGGGCAGGGCTGCGGTTGTTGGCTCAGAAGTGAAAGCATCACTTTGTTCCTACAACAGCCAAATCGGGATCCTACAGCAGCAAATGGAGGTCCTGCAGGTGCTGAGTGTATGGTGACCAAAGTGACAATGGGCTCTGGCAGCTCCATGGCTCTGTGCTGTGTCCCCAGGCATGGCACAGTGTCATGGGAAACACAAATTCACTGTGAGCAATCCGCTATAGCTGGCACTGTAATAACATGGGTACTGTTCCTGTCTCACAAGATGTGGTTTGCATACAACAACAACATTTAAACTGATCATCTTTCTCTGTGCCAGAGCAGTGGTATTTTTGACATGGCCTGGAAGCAGTGCTGAAAGCTGCACAGTCGGTATGGGACAGGGCCATGGAAAGCTCAGCTCAGGGAAAGGGAGCCCGGTGCAAACAGTCATGTTTGGGCTTCTCCTGCGTTCTGTTACCTGATTTCTGTTCAAGTTGCTGTCTCAGGATGCAGTGCTGCAGTAGCACATCCTTCCTAATTGCAACCGCAGTTTGTTGCTATAGAGGTCTGTAAAATAAATCGTGGTCACCATCCTTTCTTAGCTATGTAATCCCAAACTACCACCAGTTAGAGGTGCATAGGGTTACGAGCAATCACCAGATTGTGAAAAACACCCTCTGAACGATTTACTGTAATAGTCAGAAGTGGGCACGGTGTCTTTAGGACGACGCTCTGTCTCCATGCTCTGTCCTACTGCCCACCCACAGCCTGCCCTGCCCCTGGTGCAGCAGTGGGGCCATGCAGGGGGGCACTGGGGGTGCTGCTTCCAGTCCAGCCATGGGCCGAACTGCCCGAGGCCGCTCCCCTCACACCTCCAGTGCTGCCAGCAGCCTCCCAAAGCAGCCCCACCGATTAGCTCGTTCAGCAGGACCACGTGCGAACTGATTACTGTGCTATCAGCTCTATCTGTTAAAAAACGAAATCAAAAAGGCTATTGCTTATGGTATATAAGTTATAGACTTTTTTTTTCTTACCTTCTAGACTGATCAGTGGTCAACAAGGAATAACTATTAAAAATTATAGCACGAGATCACTTCTAACTGTTACCAATGTGACAGAAGAGCACTTTGGCAACTATACCTGTGTTGCTGCCAACAAGCTTGGGATGACCAATGCCAGCCTGCCTCTCAACCGTAAGTAATGTAGATGTGTGGCAAGTGTTCGTGCTCGTTTGTTTCCACATGCCTGGGTTCAAAAGCAGAAAGATGTCAGCGTGCTTTTTCTTTTCCTTGTCCTTTTCACAAGGCACACAAATACCATTACACTCCTCAGCAGTGGGAAATAACGCACCCGGTTGTTTCTTCTGTGCTGCAGAAGGGTACTGTTTTGGAAGTGATGCCACAGCAACAAATTATGGATGTACAAAAGGACACATGAGGGCTCAGCCCGCTTTGTGGCATGGACACTTAGCATGGCACAACCTTTCTGTACTGGCTGGCCAAGGCAGCACTGTGGGCACCATTCAGAACTCCTTGGGAGGTCTCCAAGGGGCACTCCGAGCTGCAGCCCAGCAGCACTGCATGCCCCAGGCTGCACACACCGGGCGGTGGGGTGAGCTGAGGGGACGTGCTGTGAAGTCCTTTGATGAAGACAGTAACCACTGGGGTAGGCAAAGCAGAGCGCTGAGATACTCTAACATGAAGCTTACATAAAATGGGTCTCAAATGTCCTACTTGAAAGATATTTATAGCCGTGACTTCATCGTATTTCACATTTTTTGACTCTCCAGCCATCTGTTAGTGGCATCCAAAGATGTTCATAGCTGAACTTCCGTGGTAATCTGCCTGTTTGCATAGCGATAATACTGAAAGACATGCATGAAGATATTCCTTAGTGGAAATCGGAGTGCAGGTTTTCATCTCCTTCAATCCTAGGGTTATTACCTTGTAACCACAAAGCTTCGTTCTTGCTGTGCTTCCCCTGTGTCGGTGTTATCGGGATATTGAAACCACCATCACAGACGTGTAATGCACAGAAGGCAGCGTGAGGTCTTTCCTTCTGTTCCATTTCAGATTTGAGCAATCATTAACAAAGTGAACACAATGCAAAAAGGGAGAACAGAGGAATGTTATACCAGAAGCAAGTGGTATTTGGTGTGTGTGCAGCTCAGAGAAAGTAAAGAGGAGGTTTGGGTTCATTTGGTACAAAGCAGTTCTGTTGCTGCCAGTATTCCATCAGCTTTCTTTGCTGGGGTGATAAGTGCCACGTGCCCCCTGTTACAATGCACTGAGTGCAGAGGGTGAACAGCTCAGGTAAGTGCCAAGTGCATGGTGAGAAACAACAACAGCAGGTGTTCTCCGTGGTGAAAGGGGTGGGATGTGGGAAGTGAAAGGAAGTGCTGAAATGTGGGTCTGATTCTGACCATTCCATTGAGATGTGGGGGAGATGCTGAGGTGTGTCTGAAAGGCTGAGATGGAGGGACCTGCTTCGTGCTGTGATCCTTTTGATTCTAACCAAAACAAGGAGAGGTTCCCAAAGGGTGATCTGGATTTCAGCTGGGAATTAAGAGCATTTGACTTGGGAGGGGGTGCTTATCTTTCTTCAGAGTCTGCATTAATATCACCTGGAAAGAGTTTCTCTTTTTTTTTTTAATATAAAAGAAAAAAAAAGTCTCCCAGGGTTACAACTAACTACAATTAAACATGGATTCCCTGATACTACAGAGGGGATTTTCTCTCATGAAACCCTGCTTGCATTTTATTTTGTTAGCAGCTCTAACATGGACAAACTGAGCCATGTGGGAAAAATACAGAGCAGTAGCGGCTCCAGTAACATAACAAATGGCAGTTTGGTAGTTATTCATGTCCACGTCCATCCCATCATCTAAATGCATGGGGTTCTGGCACTACTCCTGTCCCGTGGCCAAGCGTACAGGTGCAGGATCCCCCAGCAGTGTGTGATGAGCTGTGTTGGACGGTCCCATCCTGCCATCTATGGGCCTAATTCATCACATGCGTAGTGCTGCCCGTCTTGGCTTTTCCCAGAATATTTGGTACTTAAGAGGAATGTATTCTTTTCCTGTAAGTAGGGCGTGGACCTGCTGATTCATGAAGTCCAATTTCTGTAGAAAACGCATTATGGTATGGACTCAGGGTATGAGGTTTCATTTACCAATGGAGAATGGAGTCATAATTAAGCAGATCTTGCTTTTAAATTGGTGCAGTTTTAATTCAAGACAAAAGGCAATTTCCTGCAGATAAATTTGCAAGGCCACCATGAGGGGGGTGAGCCGTCATTAGCCTCTGGCAGCGAGGTGAGCTCATTCAGCTGTCACTCTGAGAAGCAACCAGAGGCGAGGTGGCGGTCAGTGCTGCTGCCGGAGCAGCAATGTCCCCAAGGGAATGCTCCATGTCCCCACGCTGCCCCACCATGTCCCAGCACATGGGCCAGGGCTGGAGTGCTGGTCTTTATCGAAGCTGCGTCACGCTGGGAGGTTGTCTCCTCTGCTGAGCACTTGTTGCATTACAGCAGGACACGGGGTGGCTGCTGAAATCCCGTGTTTTCAATCTGAATGTAGATTTAATCTATATGTCTGTAGGAACTGTAAATCTGCTTAGAAAGAGGCTGTTCACAGGGGCGTAAAATTCCCAACAACGTGTGATCTCTGTGTCTCTACAAGATAAGACATCCACAAAAGTCTGGATTGATGCAAGCCATCACCTCACAGAACATAGAAGAAAATCATTGCGTCTCAAGCAGATAGGTATGTGATTATTCTCAGATAGGTATCTGATTATTCTCAGGTAAAGGCATTATTTTGTTTGTATTTTAAAAGCACATCTCCTAGGCACTGCTGAGTGCTTTTTATGAGTGCTATAAACAGCTAACCTGGGAAGGGACACCTTCTTAAGAAAGCTTGCAATAGAGGAGAAGCACCCGTGCCCATCACTGGCAGCTGCCCTGGAAATGATCCCTTCAGTGGCTGCCTTTGTGCCCCACAGGTGCTGCTGAGCTTTGGGAGGATGTGGCTTATTCAGAAATCAGAGGTATGGTCAGTAGTTGTTCTGAAATGTGAATAGCCGTGAAGAGCTGCAGCAAAGGTCAGCAGAGATGTTAGGAAGGGAAAGGAGAGCACAGCAAGGCGTGTGAGGGATGTGGCAGTATTTTCTGTGCTAATGTAATTGCTGCAGCTAAACAGAACTACCTTATTGCATAAGCATCCAACTGTGAGCTTACTGGTAGTGCAACATGGTTATGATCTTGTCTCAAAGAGTTTGCATGCCAGGAAGCATCAGACCGTGCCTCCATTTACATGTGTTCGTTGCATTGTATGCTGGTTCCTACAGAAAGATTCCCAATCAAACTGCTGTGCCAATATTTTAATCGAGTTTCATGTCTGAAGTGCAAAAAATTAATATTCTCCCCAAATTTCAAGTTAACTCTTTGTAAACAGTACACTGCATGGAACAATATATGTGTTCCTCAGGATAGTTGGTGTAGCATTGTGTCCACTGGGGCACTGAAGATCCAGGAGCACTGAGGGTATCTGCAGAGCAGTACAGTGGTTTTGCTACGCCACGTCTACTAAAGGAAACTAATATTGAGACAGACAACAATTTTCCCTGCTAGTTTCCTGGCAGCCTGACTCGTGGATCTGCAAACCTTCCCCCTCCTGCTGCCCCAAGCCATAACAATGAGGGACTGCAGGGATTTATGGGATTCGGGGTCCTCACAGTCATTTCACTGAGATCATGGCAGTGGTCACAATGCCTTTTGCCACTGCTGGCAGCTGTGGGACCTGCTTCCCACTGCCACAAATACTTATATGCAGTTGAATGGCATATAAGTAAAACCAAATGCTTTCTTTACATCACAAATATGCCTGAGGAACTGGTGTCACAAAGCAGTGCTGAGACAGGGAGCCCAGCAGAGTTAAAAACACAGCAGCTTGAATTCGTATACTCACACAGAATAAGATAAATGGACAAATCTTCCATTTATGTTAGTCATAATAATTCTGTTAGATGCCGAGCATGAGATCCTTCCATAAGGATGCTGACTGCTGCTCCAGGTAGCAATTACTGAGAGCTGAGGAGAAGTGTTCCAGGTATCCATTCTCCAGGTTGAGCTTTATTCTGAACGATATGACAATAAGTGACTGAGATGGAACAAGGTGGGAATAACTGCTCTGAGAAAAACCAGCAACATGTGCTTCTCCTTGACATTTAGAGGCCTAAGAACATGTTTGTGTCTGAGGGGAAGCAATTTATGTTAATCTTTATTATGGTTCCTTACGGCAGTTGCCTTTTGCGTTAGTTTTTGTGAAGTTTGTGTTCGTATTCTTAAATTGTGTAGCTGTAACCATATGTTTTAGATACATATTTCTACTGCAGTATGATCATCCGGAGAGGCTGAAGCATGTCTACGAGCATGTCTAGCAGCAAATCCAAACTTTCATTCTAAGTATCAGCTAATTATGGTGATCAAAGCATTCGGAGTCATCAGTGGAAGTCTGCTACAGTGCGCCCCGATGAGGGAGGGGAGCACGGGAGGCTCTTTCTGAACCGGTGTTTCTTTTTGTGATACAGAAGGGGTAGGAAATCTTGAAGTAAATTAACATATGAGAAGAAGTGAAAAATCCAAAGTGGAACATGCGTAACAAATGGGGTGAAAATGAGAAGTGTTATAAATACTGACATAAATACATTGTGTGACTCAATCTGCTATGCAGGCTGCAGGCTTGGTCTCAGAACGGTGGGGGAGGTTTGTGGAGCGCTGGTAGGAGACAAAGGATGAAAAATTCCCATGTCAGGAGAAGGAAAATGAGTGCTTCTTCATTAAAATATACTGCTAAATGGAGAGCCACTTTATGTAACGTGTTGCTCAGGCCAAAAATATGGGACTTTGAGAAAGAATCAGCTACTGAGCGAGAATATCAAGACTATTCATGAGAATCATAGAATGGATTCTCAACTCCAGACGTCAGCACTGTGTGCTTGCTGCTCTTTGGGTGAGAGCCCGAATCCCACTCGTAGTACCTGATGGGAGCTTCTCTCTTTGTTTTGTGGTACTTCTTGTCAACAGCGACACGAACAGCCTTGGTCTGACACAGGGATGATTTGCCGACTAAATTCTGGGTTATTGAGCAGCAGCAGTTGCTTGAAACCAATGTTTATCTGAAAAAAAATTGGTTGCATCTATCATGCCATGTGTTCTCTAATAAGATTACTAAAAATAATAGACACGAATAATCTCCACCACGTTTATTTACATTTCCCTGAAAGCTGCTACACGGTCCCAGGCATCCAAACACTTTGTGGAATGAAGAAAATCAGAAGGAAATATCTTTTTATTATTATTATTATTTTGCTGCAGGAGAGCTAACAACAGATTCCCAGGTTTAAACTCCTTTTGGTGAGCCCACACCATGAGGAAAAGCTGCCCCCTGTGGTCTGCCCGCTACAAGGTGAAATGCCAACATGTCCCAATAAGTCTCTAAGAGTG
>PPHD01016615.1:0-15472 GCA_002909625.1 Bambusicola thoracicus
GGAGGGGCAGCGCTGAGCTCTGCTCTGTGTGACAGTGACAGGGCCCGAGGGAACGGCATGGAGCTGTGCCAGGGGAGGGGCAGCTGGGGGTTAGGGACAGGGTCTGCACCAGAGGGGGGTGACCTGTAAAGGACATCCTAGCCTTGTAACCTGATTAAGGTGCATCAGACTGATCTATATGTCCACAGCTCAAGAAACCCCTTCATTTCTTCATTTGATGACTTCTGGGGTTTCTGGACTGGGGTTAGCCAGGCTCATCAGTTACTGTCAGCAGGTCCAGCAGTTGGGTGGCTGAGACTGAGTGGACATGCAGACTGGTCTCACTGGAGTGGTACCTCCACTTTTGAGTTCTGAGTCGATGAGCTGCGTGTTGACTAAGCAGGATTTGTGATGTCTCAGTTGGGCTGTTTGACATGCGCCTGCATGAGAAATCTAAGCTGATGGTTGCTACATTATTATATCCCTTTAGCTCTACTCTATTTTATTACTAGTACAGTAGTGGCTGCTATGGGGCCCAGCAATTGTGACTGTAATTTTCTCAGTTGCCTTTCTTGTCCCTTGCTGATTTTAGTGCCCGTGCAACACAGGTAGCTCAAGCAAACATGTATTGTTGCCTACAGATTAAACTGTTGTGGCCTGTTAATGAAGCTGTCTTCGCTGGACTTTAACTTGATATTCTGGAGGGATGGCTGCCTAACACTGCTGCTTTGATCAGCTCTGTGCAATGGGTCTGGTACAGTTTGGTGTGTGGAAGGGATGCACAGATAGTAACTTCTTAAGCTTTTGTGGAGGCTGTCTTTTTGGTCTGCACCTACTCTTCTGCAAATATAAGGTGAAATATGTAAGTTCTACTGTGTGGTTTAAACTCATATCATTTACCTTGTGATTAGTTTTTGATAAGCATGTTTTGTAATATTAGAAATCGGTTTTGCTTTATTGTGTCTAAGTCAACATTACAGATGAAGGATTCCAATTTAAATAACAAAACAAACAAAAAAAAACCAACTTCCATATGGGCCACAAAGTTGCATCAGTCAGCCAAAGGATATTGTTGACATTCCATTTTTCACTATCAAATTGGTGATAGTTGAGTAAAAAAAACAGAAGAGAGATGGAACAGCCTCTTTGTGAATTGTAGAATGCATGGTCCTCTGTAACTTGTACCGAATGTATAGCGGAGGTTGTCCCAGCAGATATCCCTCTTCTGTGTGGTCCAGAACATCTAGAACAAACTAGAACATCTTATTTTCCTTTTCATACACCTGGAAACATTGCACATGTAGGGATCATTTTAATTTATTTTGCTAACATATGTACCTTATAGGTGATGTGGAACTTCTTAAACCAGGCACTGACTGCCTGACATGTTTGTAGCGAGTTTTTCTTGCTTTCAGTAGTCTCTTGTTCCATAGAAACTGTGTATACATACTGCCCTTCCGGTTTGTTCTCTTTTCTTGTTTGTAGATATCAGTATTACCTACAAGTGAAAAAGGATATTCTTGATGGCCGATTGCGCTCTTCATTGGAGCAGGGAATTCGACTAGCTGGTTTAGCAGTGCAAGGTAAGATGACGTGATCTGCTTGCCATTTTTCCAACTAGGATATTTTGGGTTGTTCTAGATGTTGACTGGCACTAAGTAGGGCCACGTATGACTCCTATTCAAAACAGCCAGGTTTTTTTAGGTATTTAAAAATGCGTAGGTGGACTACTGTTGATGAAACGCTTGTACCCTCAGGGAGGGAATGGTGGACCACATCACAACCTGCAACTTTCTTTTTTCTGAAAGCCATCTTGGTGAATTTGAACTAGACGCCCATTCTAGTTCCAGCCACAAAGTACTTTACAGTAATGAATTTGCTTCACATTCTCTGGTTTAAAATGGAATTACATCAAAGAGCATAGGAGCAGTTTTAATTTTACCTTTAATTAAAAACTCATTTTGCTGTGTAGTGCTATCTGCAGTATGAAAGAACGCATGACCATAATTGTTACATGAATTATAAATTAATAAACTGCTTTTTATTCTAAGCCTCCTAAGGACATCAATAGAAGTAAGATCATACATGCACATGGATAAAGAAGGAAGCCCTGTATTTGTAGAAAGTAAATTTCTATCTATCCATGACTATGAGAACTCAAAGTACAATTCCAACAATCATGCACTCGACACTGCATCTCTGTGGGAATAGGGACAAGTACATACATATAATAATAAATGAAAAGATCTGATTCTTGAAACTTGCAGGTTCTGTGGCACATCATGCCCTGGTAAAAATTTTATATCTGAGAATGTGACTCTTAAAATACAGTTGTTGAAAATATGGAACCTGCAGAAAGTTCTAAATGAATTCTAAGGCTCTTCATTTTTCCATTTTGAGTAAGCTTTGTAGTTGCAGGAGTGCCAGAGCAGTCATGATCTACTTCTCGTTGCTATTGGTAGCTTTAAAGATGCTTTGCAACTGCCTTGAAGAATAGGTTTTCAAAGGTGTTAGTCATCGTGCTCTTTTCTGGCATTGAAAGAACAGTAGATACAAAAGAAAACTCAAGTCACTAGGTTGTATCTGTATCAGGTCCCTCGAATGTGTTTGAGAAAGGTATCAGCAACCACTTTTTTTAAAATACTCTGAAATTGTACTGTAAAATAGCAGTACCTTAAAAATAACACTAATTATGATTAACAGTAATGTTAATATGATTTTTATAGGGCAGTTGTTCTGTTGCAGCATTTTATTGCTTGGTTAAAACTTGAAGGAAAAATGTTTCCTGTTATATCTTGATATGTTTTATGAATGATGGAAAAGATGTATACAAGATTCTACTCTAAATCTTGTAATATGAGAAAACTAAGCTTTGCGAGTACATAAGTTAATGATAAATAGGCATCAAGTATGTTTCTCTGGTCCTGTGTTAGTTGAAGCTTTCTGCTGACTTTGGGAGCTAATCTGTAACATTTTGCAGTAGTTACTGTTACCCTGAATTTTCAATGTAATCTATAATATTTCAAAGACCACTGCATCAAGATCCTGCACTTAATCTTATCTGCTTTATTCGTGACCTCGTATTACTCCCTTTGTCCTTTTCATGTGATGCAACCAAAGATATTTGAAATACTTCTTTTAAGCTTGCAGAGTGTGTTTCATGTCCATTTTGATTTCTTTCTGTTTATGTTAAAACATAACTCTGAGGTGAAAACAAAATGAAACTGCATTTTTGGCATCCTGCAATACATGAAGTTGTCTAGAAGCTTTGAAAGAATGTTTAGCTAATATGATTTATGGTGGGGATTTCCACCTTCTATAATATAAGAATCTTGTAGATGGCGTTTGATCCACTTCAGTTAATATAAAATAGAAACCTCCCGGCAATATATTCTTTTGATATAAGTTGTTGTGTATTTAACAGAGATATATATATATATATTTAAGTAGTTTAGCCTTTAGGAAGCATTTTCTACAATTTTGAAACTCTGTTGGTTGTTGACAATTCATTTTTTAATATAATTGACTTGTTGATATTCACTTCCTAGGCTGTAAAATTGAGCATTTTTTGCACGGTTATGTAGAATTGTAGCAGAGGTTGGCTCAATTCTTTTTCCCTGGTCAGGACCGGGAACATTGGAGAAGCAAAACTATGTACCATTTTAAAGAGGCAGGGGTATCGTGGTCTTGTCAGATGGTAGTATTAATTCATTAAGGGTACAGTAAGAAAAGAACCTCTTGTGCTCCTGATAGTTAAGCACTGCAAATGGTCACAATATAAAGGATCAAAAGAGAGAAATTGCTTGTTGGCTGTTATTTGATCTCTTGTAATAGCACTTTTATTTTCAGACCTCCGTGTTAAAAGCTAAAGTACAAACAGAAATCTTTATTCTGGGTTGTGGCTTCACAGAGAACTCACCCATTTGAAGTTAAGCATCTGCGCAAAGACTGAGTGTGGTCTTAACATGTGTAGAAAGTGCTAAAATGAGTAATTGTCTTGTTTTTTTCCAGCGGATTTTGGAGACTATCATCAGTTTGAATCTCATGACTTCCTCCGAGAGTATGTCTTGTTTCCTATGGTGAGTTCCTTATCCTCCTGTCTTGTGGTCTTTTGTGAGTAATTTCTCCATGCCTCAGAGATGGCTTTGTTGATAACAGAGTAAAAGCACAAGCGCTGAATTATTAATAGCGGAAATAAACTTTGCTCTGCAATATACTCGATTGCAGCTGGATGAATAAGTGCTATAGAAATCTAGCCCTTTTTCAGTTCCTGTTAAGTCTCCACTGAGAGTAGATGTCAACAATAAAGTGTACGTACTTGAATCAAAAAACAATTTGCAGCTCTTTAGAATGTTGTATATTAACTGTACTGCAGCATTAGTAACATGGCCAAACAATGGAATATAAAAACAGCTGATAGAATAAGGTTGTGCAGGACAAATCGTGCAATCTTTGCTAAAGAGAATATGAATCTACATCAGTTGACTGTTAGACTGAAGTGAACTGTGAATCTGTTCTCAAAATGTCCTCCAGGGACTGTGCTGTGAAATAGTTTTAAATTTAAATGATAAACAAGCAAATGATTTGAATGCTGAGGGAAGTGTTTTAAGTCACTGATGGCATTAGAAACTATGGTGATAAATGCCAAGCACTTGTAACCCATGACATTGAGTCCATCTGGGAGAATGGATTAAAAGAAATGGAGGAAAAAAGAGAAAGGAAAGGAGAAAATTATCAAAACACCACCACCTAAGATTAAGGCTGTTTTAGTTCAGAAACTCCATGAGCACAGAGCTTGAGCGTAAACTTTACAAAATAAAAGCACTTGAAATTCTGTCAGGCTAGAAACAAAATTTGGAAGTGAGATGGGCTTCCCCTGCCCTAATTGTTACTGCCTAGAAATTAAGCAGCTGGTTTCCTTCTTCAGTAAGTGGAAAGGCAGAAGGAGAATAATTAAGCACTTCATCCTATATACCTTCACTTTTTGACGGCATGGGAACTGCAGTAAGCAGTAAGCTGCTAGTCAGTTCTCAAGTCCAAAGAAGTGATGCTTATGCAGTATCTCGATGTGAAAGTGCAATTTCAAGCTAGCAGGCGGAGCTGAGAGTCACCTGAAAAAGAAGATCAGTAGGAGAAATTAATGAATATGCAGAGATCTGAATATTTTACACCTAGATCAGGGCTTTGGTATTGACGTTTCACTGAGAATCGTCTGTTAGCCTGACTAGTGGAGCAAGATTTCTTTATTCTTTAGGAATAGGTGTTATTGGTCTATTCTTGTTAGTAATTGGTAATTGATGATTTTGTATATAGTGGATGGCTTATGAAGTCATGTATGGTAGTGTAAGTGGGAAAGATGATGACCACAAGTACAGACAGAAAGGTGTAGTCAAGTTGTCACCTCATAAATTACTCCTACGAAGTTCTTTCAATATACTGATGGTGTTCTTCTTTTTATTAAAAAATAAAAATAAAAAAATAGGGGAGAGTTTAGGCCTCCAAATGAGATTTCAAGACACATTTCAATGTAGTTCAGCAGTTACTTTTCAGGCCAATATCCTAGAACTTCCTTTTGAGAGTCAACTGCCTTTGCTGTGTTGTTGTGGTCTGTATGGTGGTAAGCTTTCCTCTTACCACCTTGTTATCTAGCCATTAATCCATGCTACCACTAATAAATGTGACATGTCTGGCAAAGTATCAGCTTCTTTAGCCTTCAGGAGCCCACTCTTAAATCAGCTGTTTCTCTAGGCATCTCTTTCCCTTCTTTAACTTCTGATCTCTGCCCTTCTGGGGAGGAGTGGGTGATGTAGCAGTAAATACTTCACCACAAGTTCAGCGACAGTTGCTAAGTGCTATAAACTAGTCCTGTAGCAAGTGGGAGTATTTCAGCAAATCTCAGGCACACTAAGAGCCTCCAACAAAAAAACTGCTATAAATTCATTGGTAAAGAGAGACAGTGCATGAGGCAGCTACCTTTTTAATGTTTGATCTTGTGAGGCTACACTGTGTGTCAAATGACATTTTTTCAGCAGTGAAAAGAACAAAGTTATGTACACAGTACACCCCACAGGTGTGTAGCTGTGCATAGGCATGTACTGTGCCATTTTTCATTAGCACGCTACCACTTTCACATATTTTTGTGGCAGAAGCAAATATCAGTGGGAGGGCCCTGTTAAACAAGAAGCAAGCAGTATACTTAAGTACGTTACATGCAGTCTTAAGGCTTTTAAAAATAAAAGTAAAAGCTTAGAGATTTTGGAAGAAAATGTTTTAGCTTCCTTTTTGTTACCTTGAATTTATGAACAGACTTCCTTTATTAAGTTTCTCCCAGTTATTTCAGATTTTTCTCTACCATATGTTTAATTTTTGGAAGAAAAAGACTCTACTCAGAAATGTGTCACAAGTTTAAGATGAATTCCATTACATAGTAGAAGAGATAGCAAAGTTTTTGATCCCTGTTAACATGGGGAAGGCAGTACCTGTGGGCCACAGGACAGGAAATACGCATGAGTTCAGTCTGCATGGTGTATGGATTATTTTGGACTGTTCTAAAACATACGTATTCATTTGTAGACTTCCAAGTGCTTTTTAAGGCTTGTTTGATACTTATCCAGGAAAATCTCTCTTATCCATGTTCTGCAGTCTGTTCTGGGTTTTGCATTGCACTGTTCTTAACAGTATCATTTTACCCCCACAATACCCTATCTCAGACCGTGATACTTTTCTTGCATGTCTTCAGCAACTCCTGCTCAAACACGTGCCCTGGATTTTCAGTGCAGTTGGTGCTAAGCTCCTCTGTAACTGCCTGCAAGAGGGTGAACAGGAAACAACCCTGAAACATGCCATTGGAATTCCTGTCTTGCATTATGCTGCCTCTTTGGATGAGTAGTTTTTAATGCTACTTAATATTCTTATAGGACTGGACCCAGGATGAAGCAGTCCTGGAGGAACTGACTCAAAAGGTTGCACAAGAACACCGAACTCACAGGTGAGCTTGTTATGTGAAGATTCAACTTTACTATTTTTTTTTTTTCAGTTGTCATCCTCCTTCCTGTACTTTCCTTCTTCCCCACCCATTCCTTGCAGTGGTAAACTAACTTATCTCCATGTTACTGTTATGCTACATCTAGCTGGATTTTTAATTAGTGTGTTAGAAAAGATTACCTGCCTGTTGGGTGCACGAATTTGCCGTGGAATTCCATCCCAAATAAAATGATCATTTCTACCATCAGGTTAAAGGAACATGTGTAAAGCTACTTGTTATGTAGTAGATTCCTTTTTCTTTTTGGTTTCATTTAAATCCTGCTGGTGAAAGATCCTCATGACTTGAATGGGGTGGTCCAAGAGGGTCTCTTCAAGGTTTTTTCTCTCATTCAAGAGAGGGAGGGATACATACACTCCCAACATAATGTAAATGAAAATGACAGAAAATGCACCTTATCTTGTTGAGTTTTAACTCTCCTTGTAGAAAAATTAAAATACACAGACACTAATTAATAATCTGCATATTAGTCCTTAAGTCTTCCTCTGTAAATAGACTTATATTGTGTCATCTACATGTCTTGATGGTAAAGGTATTCAAACCTCTAGAAAAATGACGATGTCTGTATGTTACTGGAAGTAATCTTTCACATTATATTGTGAATCTACATTTAAAGCGCTATTATATGAAATGTAATTGGAATATTATATGAAAGATGCAATATCCCCATTAAGTGACAAAAAAACGGTTCTAAAGGTGCAAGTACTAATCTCTGAGTGGAAGGCTATTCTCAGTATGAGTTTCAATGCAAGCTTGAGCCTTTGATGCAACCGAAGGGTTAGCTTCCATGCTGGCCATGAATAGGCCTGGTTCTGTTCTTCAGTCTTTGCTCAGGGCTGCTTATGGTTAACTCATGGATTTGAAAAGTAAGATTTCCATCCCCTGCTGTGTTCTTTAGTGCTATTTCAGCAACACAAATGACAAATACTTATCCTTACTTCAGCAGGTAGATCAAATTCCACCTGTTTTCTCTCCCTGTTTCTCATAAGTGTCTGGTTCCTATATTTCTGTTTGTACGCTGTACCAAGGAGGAGCAAAGAGGAGAAACATTAATTGTGACCTTCTTTTGGAACAACCTGCAATCTATTCTGACCTGCTTTTGAGAACTGAAGTCTGTCTGAATTCCTGAGGTGTGACAGGAGCATGTGCAGACACGTGTGTAGAAGTTTTCAGATGGTTTGTTTTCTGTTACGAAAGAGAACCTTCTCAAAACTTGGATTATTTCCTGTGTTTTTGAGCAGCTAATATGAAAATGTAGGTCTTCACTTCTAATTCATTTTAAGCAATTTCAGTGAGTTCATATGTCGTTTATGCAGATGAGGACTCTGATGTCTCAAATTGGCCATCCATGACTAGACACAAAGACACAATCTAATGCAACTGCCTGATGTTTAATAAAGCCTGGAAAAACATTTGATGCAGTGAACAATGGATCAGTTCAGTTTGTTCCTCCTATAGTTTGAACTATGTTTTATACCTTACCTTAGCAATGTGCAGTAAAATTCCACCCCTTACTCTAATTGCAGTGGCATTACAGCAGCAGAGGCTGAGCTAATGTACATCAATGAAGTGGAACGCCTTGATGGGTTTGGACAGGAAATGTTCCCTGTGAAGGTATGTTAGCATATATAAGAAAGAAACCCCTACATCCAGTTATGCAGTGACTTTTATAACACATGTGCATTGTTCGTCCAGAAGACCTGGGAATTGTTTCACTCTTCTAAAAAATGAAATGGTTTCTGGTAGTTAGAATGGAGACTGCAGCATGAGGGTATCCTACTGCTGTTACTTTCCCTCCACCAAAATCCTCTTGACACCAAAGGCTGTTATGTGCCATGGTCTGCCTACCGTGCATGCTCCCTTGGGAAGCTGAGATGCTCCTGAAGGAGAATGCCTGGGGCAAATAAACCTCAGTTCTGGTCTTATTTCACAGGATAGGAAACTAAGACCTCTTTTCTATCTTTTTAAGTTGCTATTTATTAAGCTTTAACTTTATCCTTTCCTTAATTTCTTACACCTACACGCAGCTCCTCCACACACATAAAACTGAGGGGGTTGTTCAAGGTTTAATTTGTACTGGTAGTCAGTTCCCTTTTGCTGGAAGCTTCTTTCTACCATGTACAGTGTGACTTCATTGCTATACGTGAAGCTAGCAAAGAGTTGGTTTTGTTGACTAAACGTGGAAAAACTTCTTTGTCAACATCATTAAGCTTTTCTAGCAAAAAAAAAAAGCAAAAAGCATTTTAAAGAGAGAAACTGTAAAATGCAACAGGAGCACGTATGGGATCCTGCAAGGAAATATGGGTAGACACAAAAAGTCAGTAGTTTTTGAAAAGCATTGCAAGAACAGTGGATAGTATATGATGCGTGCAGCTGAATATTTAAGCAATAATTGCAAAGTAATGCAGGCTGTATCTCTACAAAGATACAACAAGTACATCTTAGAGTGACATGCTATGATCTTTTGCATAGAGTGCTTTGAATGAGGAAATGTGATGGGTAAACTTTTTGAGATGGATTCTATCTCCAGGTATGGTCTGAATTCTGAAATCTCTCTTTTTTTATCAGGTGACTGGAGAAATAATGAGTGTGAATGAGGATTGTTGCTTTTGGAAGTCATATGGATTCTAGATAGCTATACTCACAGTTATAGAGTATGTGAGCTGTTACATAACAAATGCCTGTTTGTGGCATTTATGTTGTTTCCTACAGGAGAACCTTGGGCTCACTTAGCCTTAATCTATTCTCACTTATCAACAGAATGAATCCACCTAAATGTTAGTTGCTTTGGAATAATGAAAATCAGAGTCCTGTAGAGCAGCAAAGTATAGGTTAGTCAAGGGTTAGTCCCACATTCATCCTTAAGAATGGCTTCTGTTTGGTAGTTCAGCATGTGTTCTTATGCATACCTTTGCCAGTTTCTTGATTAATCTAAATATATACCCTTTTTGTGCAGGATAATCATGGAAATGACATACACCTTGGTATTTTCTTCATGGGAATCTTCATAAAAAACAGAATTGGAAGGACAACTGTGATCTATAGGTAAAAGCCAGGGACTTCAGCATTTAAAGTGATCTTCTTTTCAGAGCTCTGTGTGTGGGTCTTTTTCTTCCTTACTTAAATATGTGACTTCAATAGTGCCAATCCTCTCACTAAGGAGTAGTCACCTCACTGTTTTCAGCATTGGCCTCTTGGCCGTAAGAGATGTGATAAAGAATCATTTCTGATGTCCCTGAATGGGTTTGATGGCAAGAAAGATGTAGTTGTCTGTCATGTATCATGTTCTACTTACAAGGCTTTGATCCTTTTTCTTTTCTTGCCTTTGTGTCTGCTTCTTTGATGCATCTGAATGCAAATCTGTTAAACCTCACTGCTGGCAGCCTAGGCACTCAACGTTTCTGAAAATCTGGTTACCATATTTAGGTATCCCACTAAAAAAGCTGAACTTTCTCCTTGCAGTTTTGAAATCTGTGTCTGTCATTTACGTGTTTGTACCACTGTTTTGGTTTTTAAGAATGACTAAAGCCTTTTTATTGACATTCTCTTGTGGGTTTTGTAACATAAGAATTTGTTATGTATGAAAGTGTTGCAAGAAATGTGCTACTGTTGAGTATTTCCATTAATGTTGATGTTAATATGGAGTGGATTTTTCCTAGTCCTTGTTGCTGTTAGGACATGAACCTGAACATTAGTTTATGAGGTACACTCATTTTTAGTCACAAACCTAAGGCTTGTAGCAGACTTGAACAAGAAGGGTTTTGGTTTTTATTTGTTGTTGTTTTGCTTAGCTTTGTTTGTTTTTGTTTTCACCTTAAAAGGGCATTAAATGATTATCTTTGAAAACGTCAAGTCTCTCTTTTCCATATGGCTGATATTTTACGTGTGTAATTCTGTGAAGAAGTCAAATAATTCTTTTAATTGTGCCATTCTGAAGACATCTTAAAATGTGGTGTCAAAAGCAAGAAGCTTCTTAAATGCAGAAATGATAGCTGGTGCTGGGATCCTTACTCTTGCAAATATGCACTCCAAGCATCTTGCTGTGACATGAAGAGGAATGCATGCTGCAAACAGAACAAACAAGTCCTTTCCATCCCCATGGATTGCATGCAATGTACGCCAGTGTGTCTGTCTGTCAGCTATTTGTAAGAAGATTATAACTCCGATCTTGGGTAACCTGACAATTATTTGGAAAAAAAAAAAAAAGTGTGAATGTTAAACAGAGTATTAACGTGGTATGAGTAGCCAACGTAACCATGTTGACAAGTTACCCTTCTTTAGCAAGAACTGGCTCTGTAGGGAAGTTGAAAACAGCGGGAATGGCACTGTAGGAAAAGAAACATTCCATCTGGTTGTATTCAAGCAATTCAAAAATGCTGGTGTTCACTATATTTGTTGCTAATGTGTTTTCAGGGTACCTTCTGTTGCGATTCCTGAAGTCAGTGTTTTTAAAGAGAGCTTTAAATTTCCTGCTTCAGGTTAAGAGCTGAAAAATCTGTTTCTCCTTGAACCGGAGCTTGATTTTCGTATTATCCTGGCCATGTTTCTTCACCAAACAGCTACCGAGAAAACTTTCCTGTGGAACAAGACTAATGTTGACTAAGGGATTCTTAATGCATTTGTGAAATGCTTGAATGTATGTGTTGGCAAACTGTACCACATTTTTTTTACCCTACAGGTGGAATGACATTGGGAATATTGCACATAACAAGTCTTCAATTGTTCTAGAGCTGATCAACAAAGAAGAGAATGTGCTCTTTCACACAGTAAGAAAAAGATCTAATCAGTGTTATCACGAAATATGCTTATATAAAGTGTATGTATTAAAAACCTTTTAAACTCTAATTCTAAACATACGTAACTAATAATAGGCTGGGAATTCTGCAAAAAACTGAAGTGCTTGTTCAGTGAAACGTCCATGGTGCCACACTGTCTTTCATGCTGGCATGTCAATAGCAGCGTAAGAAGTTGTAGGAACAGCAGACAAGCTACCACACGTGCATGTGCTGGAACTCAAGGAGTGCAGTGTTGCTCTGCACTTAAAATCATCTACATCTCACTGAACCAGGCCAGTGTAGAAACTGAACCAGCAACTTTCAGCCATCTTTTCTGTTGTCCCTCTTTTCCTTCCACTGCGACTTAGCAGTGAAGAGGCAGCATGCAAAGACATGCCACACTACTTCAGTAATTCAATGCCTTACACATTCTTGAGGGCACTAGGCATGTTCTTGGCAGTCATCTTCTGTACACGACAGACCATTACTACGATTGGATTTGTAGAACTCTCATTATTTCTTGCTAAGAATAACAAAATGAATGATTATATACATTTTTTCTTTTTTTTTCTTTTTTTCTTGCATTTGAAGGATGATCTTGAAAATGCCAAATATATCTCACGGCTGTTTGCAGCAAGACATAAGTTTTACAAACAGAACAAAATCTGCACAGAGTGAGTACTTTCCTCAGAATTATATTCTGACACCCTGCTTTGGAAGTGCTTGGAGTTTTGGCGTGTCTGGTTTTGTTGTTTTTTCTAGTCATTCGTGTCAGTTATTCTGCTCTACTTTGCTGTTTTTTCTTTCTTGTTTTAACCATCATCTGGAACAGAAGAATGAGATACAAATTTAATTCTGAGCCCTCAGAGGCTTGATGCGTGAGCTCTGTTGGGTACTGCTCACTGAACAGCCAAATCTGACAGAACAGTGAATTGAAGCCTTTAGTCTCTGTTGTTCATAACAATCCAGAATGTTAGTATAAACTGGATTGAAAGGTGACTTATGTTAACATGCCAGAATATGAATTACAGTAGCATTTTAAGGATGTGCTATGCATCTAACAAGTAAGGTTGGTGGAAAACGCAGGATATCCTCTTCTAATTTGGGTAGCGTAATTTATCTGCTTCTTACGTGCACCAAGCAGGGGGGAAACCTGGGAAAGTTAATCTGCATAGGCATACAAGCACAACTCAGCAGAAACTAAACCTGAACCTAGGGTGTTTTATAGGCTCTGCTTTGAGGACTTACTAAAAAACTGGTCGTGAGCTCATCCTCTCTCACAGGTGTATTCTTTCAAACTGAAGGAGGAATTCATAAGACTTTAGTTGCAAGTCAAAAGTAGGTTTATTAGCTGAGAATGCTTCTTTTATACCAGCACATGGCCAATTTTAGTTTGAGACAAATTTAGCTTAAATAAGTCTAGAGTTTTGTGAGTATTTCAAAATATGCCAGATTTGAATAGCAGTGGAATTGGGAATCCTTTGCAAAACTTAAGTTTACATAGGTAAGAAGCTGTGAAGAAATCTCATCAAAAGTTCTAGTTAGAGCTGGACATCTAATCTGTTCAGCTGGGTAATACTATCTGTTGGAAGATAAAGCCAGTGATGAAGGAACGATTGGAAGGTGTAACTTTCTAGTATTACATATGCACGCAATATATAAACATATGGTGAATTACAAGTACTGGAGAGACTGAGGTAAACTACATATGGTGATACCTTTGCATACAGGAAAAGATGTTTATTAGATTGCAGATAATGCTTGCCCTTGGAAGTTGAGCGGAAGACCAGAAAAGGCCTTTATTAGCAGTGTATAATGCATTTCAATAGTCCAGTGCTAAATTTAATACTTTGAGAAGAATTGAATTCAGAGGAAGTTCGTATTTATCTCCCCTGTGACGGTCAAAAAAGAAAACAAAATGCCATTATCTGTTTTCTGAGAATTATTTCCCCTTTAAAGCTGTTTATTGGGGTCAGCAGAGATGACTATTCCCTTTCAGTTCATAATCTAAACTGCAGAAGCAATAGCTTTAACTCATGGTTATTTCTGAACACTGAGCTGTAAGTATATGGGTATCATGAATTAGGTATATCAGCTTTGCATACAACTATCAGATATTTGAATGAATAAAGATAGGAAACATCAAGAGATCAGTGCAAGAAATAACCAGAGTTTGAATGTATTTTTGCCACTAGAACTGCTTTCCTTCCTACCACGGTCTCATGTGGTATCAGCTTCTGTGTTAGGCCCACAGATATTGATGACTGCATATGCCAACGTGTGTTTTCTAGCCAAGTAATTTTCCTGACCTCTGTGTTAAAATTGTAGTTGTTTGCTTTCCTGTGTGCATTTCCTCTAATTGCACATAACATCATTCACCAGATCAGAAACTGTAGGAGGAGAAATTCCACCTTTCCTCTCTTCACGTAAGCACTATATTTCTGCCTCCTTCAAATTATTTCTTATCTTATTTCATTTTCTTTCTCCCACATTCCTCCTTCCTTCCACTGCACCTGGCTATTCTAACACTGTATTTGTTCCTGCTGGTATTAACCAGTTGCTTTTTTTCCTCCTGATCTGTGTGCATTGCTTTGGAGTGATTGCTATGAATTTCATAAAATTGTATTATTATTTTTTTTTAGTGTTCACATTCAGTCATGTGCCTGTATGACATGTTCAGTTTTTATTGCTTAAGAGACTTTTTTGTTTGATTCATTTTCAAGCCACAGTTTTTTTTTTTTCTTATGTTTCCAAATAAGCTGAATAGAATAATCAATAGAAGGCATGTATGTTTTGGAATTGGAATTCTATATCTAAAGAAAGATCTAAAATATTTTCATCTCGTTTACATTCATTTAATCTCATAAATGAGCAGTATTTTCAGATCCTTTGTGTCTCATTTTTCCCATTCATTCCATAATTAGAATTGAAATAGTGTGGACTCGAGCATTTCTCTTTACTTTTTTCTTCCACAGACAATCAAGTTCTCCTCCCCCTATTCGACGACGGCCCACTTGGAGTAGATCATCTTTGGTATGTACTGTGGTCTTAATTTGAGACTGTCATTGCCACTTCTGATGAGATGGGACACTGTGTAAGATGGAATACTTTCTAAATTTCAAATAAGCACATAAAATCATTTCTTGTAGGCAGTAGGACTGGAATGAGTTTCAAGGGTGTGGCTGCCCAAGTTGATTAGTCTAACTGGATAATATCACCACTGACTCTCTTAAAATTACAGTCTTCAAGACACTGCATTTTTACTTGCCCTGTAGAAAGTAAGAGTCTTTTCTACTGGATTGATACTATATTCCGTATCTAAAGAAGGCAGTCCTCTACAGCCTAGAAACACTGTGAGCCATCTTTTGCTGAATACATTGAGATCCATTCATTGCATTAATTTTACAGCTGCTTGTGTTTTTTCAATTCCTTGATTTTTGTACAAAATCTACATTTTGTTTACTCAGTTTTCTCTGTTTCTAGACTTGAGAGTCTATTCTCTGTATGAAGTCACCGTGATTTTAAGTAAAATGTTTATCATCAGTCCAAGACTCAGTTTTGGAGGTTTTTTTAGTCTGTTCATTTCCATTTGAAATGATAAATATTATCATTCTGACCAAAAAAAAACTCCACCTTTTTTCCTGAAATCTTGACAAAAAATAATAATAATTAAATA